>BRDA01012569.1:0-36075 GCA_036984385.1 Crenuchus spilurus | reverse complement strand
GACCCCCACGCTGAATATGAGACCTCGCTGAATACACACTTTAATAATTGTGACACCGCTGGGTCTTCCGAGCGTTTATTGAGTACACAAAAATAACCAGTAAGAGGTCGTTATGTTGTGTCGTCTCTCTTAATCTAATTATAAGTGCGTGAGTGAGTGTGTCCATACGTAGACTAGATGGGGGGTGTGGTTGCCACTGATAGGATTTGATGTGTTCGTGAGTGTGTACGTGTGTAAATAAGTATGTTGTGTATAATTTCACACATAAGTCGCTCCAGAGTATAAGTCGCACCCCCAGCCAAACTATGAAAAAAACCGCGACTTATAGTCCGGAAAATACGGTACTGTTGTAGATTCTGCGTGTTTATACAAGTTTTAATTAATGATACTTCCTCATCTGTCTCGCAGGCAATGAGTGCAGCCGTGTGCTTCATGATCAGTGGTTAGTGCCCCTTTGACATGCTTTTGAGCATCTTAAGTGTATTAGAATAAGATTTGAAGTGATAAACACTCAATTGCTTAAAATAATGTTTTATTCTACTCTTGTTCACAGCATCAGTGGAGCTGACTCGGGAGTTCTGTGAGCAGCTGGACAGTTTGGTTGGCCCCCAGCTCACCCTGTTAGCTTCAGACATTTGTGAACAGTACAACATAAACCGGAGGATATCAGGGTCAGTATGAGTCCGTGTCTTCTGTGCAGTTCACTGCTGCATTAGAAAGCAAATACAATTGCATTAACATTTAACTACCACCCATTATCCCCATTAGGTCTCTGTCACATTACTGGCCACTCTGTCTTCAGGATCAGAATACATTCTTAAACCATAAGGGCTTCTGGGACCACGCTTCACTTTTTCTCTCGCGCAACTATGTAATTTATGTGGGAATTTTATAGCAGTTACCAATGTATAGTAGTTTCTGAAAATAATGCTTAAGGTTGATGACTGAATAACACAGAATAACTCATTTAAGTGTTAACGGGATTCAATGAGTTTTACTGTATTTATATATTTTACTATAGCAGAGATTCTCAATCCTGGGTCTGAAGTACCACTGGTCTATACTGTCCAGAGTTGAGAACCACTGTACTTTCAAAATTGAGATTTTTAGTTTTGTTAAACCAGAGAAGTAATCAGTTTAGGACCTTAAGGCCAGAGTCCAGCACAGTTTAGTGATTTCTCTGCTTAGGCACAATATGTAAACCTGTAACTTGTTAAATTGCATCAGGTGTGCTTGAGCATCAAAATCAAACTATGCAGGAATTTCTCCCACTGGTTTAGTGGAACCCGTGTTAAACTGCAGCTCAAGTGCTGCAACGCTAGCTCAAGTGCTGCAACGTTAGCCAGTAATGTCACAGGACTCATTGAGATGAGAGTATCCTTCACTCCAGCTGGACTTGTTATATGTTCTGATGACACTGTACTGGATGTCCTCTTATAATTCATAACCAAGTGACTTTTTTTCTCACTTTAACTTATCCCAAGTACATTTTGCTGTGTTGTGTAAGAATCTGCTCATATATATTTACAGGTTACTTCACACACATTCATTGTGTCAATAGAGTTACAGTATGGTGATGTGTGTATCTGTATTAATAATATGAGATGTTTTGCATTAATTGTTTGAGAAAACCTGTACAATGCGAGAGCTGTGGATTTCATGCTGTGAGTTTTATGTACATCTGTATGTCGTACTGAGAAACACCTGTGATTTACTTTAATATTAGGCCAGAAAAGGAGCCACAGTTTAAGTTCATCTACTTCAACCACATGAATCTGGCTGAGAAGAGCACCATCCACATGCGCAAGACAGCCAGTGTGTCTCTCACCTCTGTCCACCCTGACCTTATGAAGATCCTTGGTGACATTAACTCTGATTTTGCACGGTAAAAATCAGTAGTATTAGTTCATGTATTATGTCTCAGCAATAAAATAGCAGAGTAATGTTGAATGGAATTTGAATAAACTATGTGGGTTTCCTCCGGGGTCTCCGGTTTCCTCCCACAGTCCAAAAACATGGAGGTCAGGTGAATTGGGTACTCTTTAAAAAAAAAAAAAAAAAAAAAATTGTCCGTAGGTGTGTCTGTGTGTGTGTGTCACCCAGCGATGGACTGGCGCCCTGTCCTGGGCTTAGTTGAATAGTGTAATGCCCTGCCCTGCGCCCAGTGAGGGGGTGGGGGACTAACCGCGACCCTAATAAGGATTAAGCGGGTGTGATAATGAATGAATGAAAATGAATGAATGAATGAATAGAGTAGGTAACAAGCAGTTTTGGACTGACAAGCACAATCACTGACACCATTTTATTATAAACTCTTACCTTTTACTGTTTGCTGGCCATCATAGGAATGCCACTTACTTAGTATGTCCACTAAATAGATGCCTTTTAACATTGTTGCTTTAAGTAGCTGATCCAATAGTAGCACTGTGGTCAGACTCTGATCATGAAGGGCTGCAGGACAGCTACCATTATCTGTGCATCAGCAGCTACAGTCTCTAACTGTATATCGAATTAAAGCCGCAGCTCAGTTATGAGGCAAAATGAAATTGTTTTATAAAATATTGATGCTTTATGTAATACAGGTCTTGGAGTCTACAGTAGATACAGTAAATGTGTTTTTCTTTTTGATCTCTCAGAGTTGATGAGGATGAAGAGATCATTGTAAAGGCGATGACAGACTACTGGGTTGTGGGCAAGAAGTCAGACCAGAGGGAACTCTATGTTATTTTGAACCAGAAGAACGCCAACTTGATCGAAGTAAATGGTACGTTATTCTGCACTGATTAATGCCGTCATGTTTGTTTAGAACAGTTTCTAACAAATGTTATAGGTGTTGTGTACTGATTGGCAATTTTGGTGATTGACTGATTGGTGTATACAACAAAAATAACTTTTTCTTTTTTCCCTATTTACAGAGGAAGTGAAAAGACTATGTGCAACACAGTTCAATAACATTTTCTTCTTGGACTGAGAGATGCGACTACACTAAAAACTGTCAGCTGTTCATGTTTTAATGACAGCATCAGTGTAATGCAATAATTGCATTGTAAAAAGTTATTTTCATATTATGCAATTTTTTAAGATTTTTATTTAATCTATACAAAATGTGACTGCATTCTTGTAATTAACCGTAAAATCAAAATTTTACTGATGTTTGTTTGTGTATATATATATACAGTATATAAATATAATATTGATATGTTTATCAATCAGCTGTTATATTATTTCTTGCCATTGCCATTCACTGTTCTGCTTCCTTTTAAGCCACAAAATTAAACTGATATGCATTAACTAAATCTGTCTAAGTCTCTCTGTTTTTAAATGCCATTTGTATTGTACACTGGCTCATATACTTTGCTTGGAGAAACTACAAAATCAGGACATATTGTATGCATTGTTTTGTGATGTCACAGAAAAGAAACTAATTAAATATACCCACCCATTCACCCTACTGCTGTTAACTTGAACTTTTCATTCATGCTGAGGTGATAAGGAGTGTTCCAGCCTGGACTGATATTTGTGTTAGGATTTACAGATGATACCATGTTTTAGTTTACAATAATGTTGCAGAAACCACAAGTATTATCTGATACTAATCCAATAAAATGTTTAACTTCTAGTGATCTATTTATCATTGAAACAAACAGTACTGTTACATGAGGTGATACACAACCATTACCTCACAATGGTATAATTATTAGTAAATTGGATCAGATTCATTCTGTCTTCTGTCTTATATCAAATTCAGAATTTTTTGTTCATAATGCCCCAGGGCTGATGCCCACCAATATGCCATCTCTAGACACAATATCATGTATGTACACAAATCATTTACAAACCGAATTTCAAAAAGGTTGGGACGCTAAACAAATTGTGAATAAAAACTGAATGCAATGATGTGGAGGTGCCAACATCTAATATTTTATTCAGAATAGAACACAAATCACAGATCAAAAGTTTAAACTTATAGACGGTATCATTTTAAGGGAAAAATATGTTGTTTAAAAATTTCATGGCGTCAACAAGGCCATTTTTACCACTGTGTGGCACCCCCCCTTCTTCTTACAACACTCAACAAATGTCTGGGGACAGAGGAGACCAGTTTCTCAAATTTAGAAATAGGAATGCTCTCCCATTCATGTCTAATACAGGCCTCTAACTGTTCAATCGTCTTGGGCCTTCTTTGTCGCACCTTCCTCTTTATGATGTGCCAAATGTTCTCTATAGGTGAAAGATCTGGACTGCAGGCTGGCCATTTCAGTACCCAGATCCTTCTCCTACGTAGTCATGATGTTGTGATTGCTGCAGAATGTGGTCTGGCGTTATCTTGTTGAAAAATGCAGGGTCTTCCCTGAAAGAGATGACGTCTAGATGGGAGCATATGTTGTTCTAGAACCTGAACACAGTTCTCTGCATTAATGGTGCCTTTCCAGACATGCACGCTGCCCATGCCACAAGCACTCGTGCAACCCCATACCATCAGTGATGCAGGCTTCTGAACTGAGTGTTGATAACAACTTGGGTTATCCTTGTCCTCTCTTGTCCGGATGACATGGCGTCCCAGTGTTCCATAAAGAACTTCAAATCGTGACTCATCTGACCACAGAACAGTCTTCCATTTTGCCACACTCCATTTTAAAAGACCCCTGGCCCAGTGCAAATGTCTGAGCTTGTGGAACGTGCTTAGAAATGGCTTCCTCTTTGCACTGTAGAGTTTCAGCTGGCAACGGCGGATGGCACGGTGTGTTCACTGACAATGCTTTCTGGAAGTATTCCTGAGCCCATTCTGTTATTTCCTTGACAGTGGCATTCCTGTTTGAGGTGCAGTGATGGTTAAGGGCCCGGAGATCTCGAGCATCCAATAGAGTTTTACGGCCTTGACCCTTACGCACAGCGATTGTTCCAGATTCTCTGAATCTTTTGATGATGTTATGCATGGTTGATGATGATAACTTAAAAGTCTTTGCTATTTTACGCTGGGTAACACCATTCTAGTATTGCTGCACTATCTTTCTGCGCAACAATGGTGGAATGGGTGATCCTCTTATCATCTTGGCTTCAGAGAGACACTGACAGAGAGAGAAGCTCTTTTTATACCCAATCATGATGTCAATTGACCTAATTAGTGTTAATTGGTCTTCGAGCTGTTCGTTATATGCTCAATTTCCTTTTTCCAGCCACTTATTGCTACTTGTCCCAACTTTTTTGGGATTTGTTGACACTGAAATTTTGAATCAGCATATTTCTCCTTTAAAATGTTACATTTACTCATGTATGTGTGTATCATAAATGTTATCTATGTTCTATTACGAATAAAATATTGACATTTGCCATCTCCACATCATTGCATTCAGTTTTTATTCACAATTTGTTTAGTGTCCCAACTTTTTTGGAATCTGGTTTGTAGATTTATATCATAAAATAAAAAATGGCTGCAACAAAGCATCATTTTAAGGGTGTGCATGTTTATGCACCGATGTACCCCCTCCTAAAAGATTCGGGTTTGATTTTCAATAGAATTGTACTGTTTATAAGTCTCATTTAAGGTGAACAAATTAATTCTGACATGATTCATCTTGGTCACATTTTTACCCCACACAATCACAAAAACAGGCATTTTAACTGGGGAGAGTAGAATTTTATTTCCACTGTATCAGTCCTATAAGACTAAAAAATAACCAATTGGAAATTTTAGATGTGCCAGTTGTGTATTATGGCTGTGTCACAAACTTAAACCTAGATGCACTGATAACTTCCTGCCTAAGTAGTTATTTTAGAAAGCAGTACTGAGATGAAGACATTTATAACAGAATTACATTTAAAGCACACTCGATAACCATCAATGCATTACAAAAATACAACTTACTGCTAGCTTTAAAAAACTGACAAAAAAGAGTGCAGCCTTTATGTAAACATTTGATTCAGTCACGACTTCTTGCTTTCCTGTCCCAGAATACTGCCTGAATAGGCAGCATGTCTTACATTTGAGACACAGCCTGTACAGTTTGATTTGAAGCAACAGATCAGTTTGAAGCCGCATTCTAACGTTCGACAGCGTTCAAGCAAAATTAGCCAATCAGCATCGACTTCCTGTTTGCGCCCAGCGAATCCGGTAGGCGTGTTGAGTTTTTAAACCTGAGCCGCGCATATCAGTGCTGTTTACTGCGGATTAGTCCTTTTTTTTAAATCAATAAAAAGCGATTTTTACTACGAACAAGATACCGTGTACAGGTAAGAATATTACACAGAATACCTGTAGTAGAGATAGGTAGTGAAAGTGATTTTTTTTTAAAACCAGGCTTAGTTAGTAAAAGTAAGTGCTGAAGTGTGGATAAAGCACGACCGGATATAAACAATACAAACGTAGTGTCAAATTTACGTATGTATATGGCTACCAAGATATATCAAACCTGTATGCATAACGATATTTGGCGGTCTTAAAGTTACTTTTACGGTGAAAGGTACAGTTGAAGGCACCGTTATCTGTCTTTTATTCATTTGACCAGTTCATTGTGTGCTAGCTCTGTTAGCCTAGTGTGTAACCGCTGTTTAGCTTGTGGACTATGTGAAGCTCTACTTTGTAGGTCAAGTCTGACTCGCAGTCTGACCCTATGGCCATTTTATCTGTCTCTTTATTATATCTGTAAGTCTATAGTTATTGGCTCTTCACCTCGTGCAATAACAGTGTAGCTAGTTTACTACAACACGAAATAGCAATAACTTTGAGACCCCTTATGTTAATCCTTGAACTTCACTGCATTTTGTTTTCATTACTTCTTTATAGTTTCTTTTCACTCATTACTATGTCTGACACCTTCACTGTACTTTACTGTTTTAACAACTAGTTAGTAGCTAGTAACGAGTATGTACAGTATTAAAATACGTTTACTATAAATACCATCCTAACTACCATCATGGCCATAAAGTCATTCTATCATGACTGTTTACATTGTACGTATGATGAAAGTGTCATTTTGTTTTTGTAAATGCAATGACTGTTATTCAAATTTATTTACATACATGATCATGAACACTGATACATGTGAAGAATTGCACTCTTTCTTTTAAATGTACAAAGCCATATCATCACAGTTGTTCTTAATGTCACTTTTTCAGTATGGACACTCGCTTTGCACATCTGTACAAGCGAGACAGCAGTGTCTCTATGATACGAGTGAAGATGTCCAGGCGACGCTCACAAACTCAGAAAGAGAGCAGGGAACGGATGCAGAACCTTCGCAGACACTTAGACCAGGTCCCAGAGCTGGAGCTCTCAATGGATGTCTCAAACCTTGAAAAGTCAATCGCCCATGCCCAAGACCCTGGATGCAAAACAAAACCAAATAAAAGTAAGTCTGCCTTGCCTCACCTGAATCACAGTCTCAAATCAGTCAGAACTCTGGTGTGGAAAAGTGTAGAAATTCAGATGCTCATTACAGTAAACAGTGCAATAAATAACTCTGTCATTGTCTGATTAGGTAACACTGCCGCAGAAGAGAGGAGAAAGATGCTTGAACGTTTTAAAGAAAACAAAGTGCTGCAGAAAGAGAAACTGAAGCGAGAGAAAGAAAAGAAGGATGTGTTTAAGGTCGGCCTCTACCGTCCACAACCCCTGGGCTATTTGCCTTCAAATCCAGTTGTACACAGCACAACCAAGGTAAGCTGATAAAATAATCAAGTTTGGACACATTGTATGAGGATTGTAATATTCACTGGCTTAGATAATTTTATTTCAGGCCACTGAATCTATCCAGTCTACAAGAGTTACCCGATCTATGAAACAGCAGCAACAGACAAAGGTACACTTCTGCTGTTCTACTATTATCAATGTAAATTGTGCAAGAGCATAAAAATGTGCATTTATGAAAATCTTTCCTATTTTTAATACAGTTGCCAACTGAGAGACAAACTGACAAGAGATTACCAAAGAAAGGTATAATGGTTTGATTTTATACCCACACATACTCTCTCTCTCTCACACACACACACACACACCAAATTTACTCCAACTGTATACTTTCATAATGGACCATATTTACATTTTATTGCATATTAATCAATTATGTTGAATTACATGTAGTATAATAAAAGTCATATAAGATTTAGGCATTTGTAATTATTGTGTATATTACAGATAACTGGTTAAAACCAGTCTGGCCAAAATTAACGGAAGGATAGAGGTTTATTACTTAAACCAAAAATTAAAGGGTTAAATTTGGTAGCTTGTGTAAAAAGTGTTGAAAGAGTAAGTCCGACTGCCTTATCAGATTTGAGTTAAAACAGCTGACTGATACAACCCTAGATGTTGATAGGGACTTGTTGTTGTCTACATGGAGCATTTGCTAACATCTGAAGGTTTTTTTTTTAAGAAATGTTTTCACTATCTTTGGATGTAGATTAGAGTAGTTGGGCCAAGTTAGCAAAAAAGCTGCTCCGAGCTGGGCTTGCTGTTTTTGCCTCCTCAGTCATGTCCTTTATCAGCACATGCTTGTTGTCAACATGATCACTTCAGGCATTTTTTGGGGGATAGTAAGGTGTAATTTACAAACATACAATAAATAATAAGCAAAACTTGTTAAAGATGTTATAATTCTTTTAAAAGAACTATTCAGATATCCAAATAGTGATAACGGTATTTGAATACAGGTACCATGAACAGTTAAGATTACTTGAATACCTATGCATGCCACTGATATTGTGATTCTGTATCTAACTTACTTGTCTTGATACCAGTTTTTTCCTTTTTTGTTAATCAGCTGAACCTGCTCCCAGTAGCAGAGCTAACAAGCCGTCAGCCCCAGCAAACTCCAGAGGCAGAATTGCTGCAGGTAAAGTTTAACACTGACTGCACTGATGACCATCAATTATGATTATTTGCTGTTTGCGTTGAATTTAGGAATTTTGTTGATCTCATTTTTCACAGTTGAACCAGTTGTCAGAGCCCCAATTACACGATCAGCTGCTAAAAATTCAACAGCAGCTGCTCCAACCAGAGCTGTGGCTAAACCTGCTTCAGGTACAATTGGAATGACTTATCTGTTTACCAAATTTGCTCCACAGACCGTCTTGTTCTCCACAGCTGAAGACATACATTTATTGTATTTCACTTTACTTGCTCTTAGATCTCAGGCCTCTCAAAACAAGGTCTGCTAACAAGCAGCCAACAGAGCCCTCTGCAGGCAAAGAGAAAATGGTGCAAGGTAATGGCAGTTGTGCAAAATTTTTGTAACACTGAATTTGATTCACTGTTTGTTTTCATATATATTTTATGTTATACTAATGCTGTTAACACAATATATCTTACATTATAACTATATGGAAGAATACAATTCTATTAATTCAATTACTTGTTTCTGTTTGATTTGCAAAGTGTACATAATGTAAAGGGAAGCTGATGTTTTATAGTGGGGTCACAAATGCATCACCAAAAAACGATCTGTATACTTTTTATGACTACGGCTATCCATATCTATAAAATGTATCCAAACTATTGCTTTCTCAGCCGTGCACTCTGAGACTCTGTCATCCGTTGAAGATAAGGTAAGCAAAGCTGTGTAACTGAACTTTGATTAATCTTGTTTTTTTATGTTGTATGTATATATTCCAATAATTAATTAGTTTTAGATGCTGGTGGTAAGTGTGTGTTTTGTATGTTTCACCAGCCTGCTAATAAGGAAGCTTCAACATTAAAGTCGTCTCCTGTGAAGGAAAAGAAGATGGAGGAATCCAAAGTGACTCCAACCTCATTTGCCCCTCAAGGCTTTGTGTTCCAGCCCCCAAGTGGTCTGAGCACATTCCAGCCTTCTCCACTCTCTCCCTGCTCTGCTGATGCCTTTCTCTCCCCCAGGTAATTCTTTTCCCTGTGTCAGGAACACCCTGAGTATTGTTTAGTAACATGGAAACTGGTTATCAGCAGGTGCAGCTGTATTTGTAATTTTAAGTACATTTGTTCCAAGTTGTAAATAAAATATGTATGCTGCACAACATCAGTCAGTGTACCTTTAAATGTATGAGAGAGTTCAACATAAATCATTAAGATTCTAACTTAAAGATTTATTATCATGGGACTAAATCTCCAAATTAACATTATGCTAAAATATATAAAACATTTGGAATATTGATGTATAAAGAAGTATAAAATATATAAAATTGCAAATGCTGATGTCATACACAACTCATGTCTGTCTCAAAATATGTTGCAATAGGTGTAGCAGCACAAAATAGAATGCAGTCTTTTGAACAAAAATATGTTCAGATACAATACATGTTAATCATGTGGTACATTGTAAACATTTAGAGTGTGTTCTCTTGCCCAAATTGGTTCTTTTTTGTCTTGTTTTTCACGGACTGGAAGCCGAGCTATTCAAATTAAGAAAGAACATTGGATGCAGTCCATGTTAAACATGCGTGAACATTCACAAGTGCATGTTTTTTATTGATTTGTACTTTTTTTAATTTAAAAAAATCTTTTTTGTAAGATATGTGTTTAGAAGTGTAATTGCTTCTTTTCTAGTTTCTGTTTTGAAGTGAAGATTGAGTCTACAGTTCCCAGTCCTCCACCAGCCGAACCTCTTGTTGCTGCTGCTCCTCCTCTCTCAGCACCTCCACCTTGCCTGTCCAGTTCTCCTCCAGCCTCAGTCTCTCCTCCAGCTCCTTCTGCCTCTCCTCCTGCGTGTTCTACTGCAAGGCCTACTTCTCTTCCCCCTGCTGCCTTTGTGGAGCCTCAACATGATGTTTTATATTTTAGGTGAGAGCAATTCTGCAATCATTGTCCATTAATTTGTATTCTTGAAATCAGCATTTAGTGTGTGTGTGTGTGTGTGTGTGTGTGTGTGTGTGTGTGTGTGTGTGTGTGTGTGGTTTTTTGTAGGGCAGCGATGGCTGATGAGACTGAACGATTGACTGGCCTGTGCAAGTTATGGGAATTACGATATGATGAACCTTCCATTCCTCAAGAGAGTGGGTGCCCATTTAAACAGTTACTCAATAAGTACACAAAGAGCCAAGACATGTTTGATGTTTGTTTGCTTTTTAGTAGGGATGCACTGATACCACATTTTTTCAAACCGAGTACGAGTACAAGTACTTACATTTAAGTACTTGCCGATACCAAGTACCAATATGAGTACTAATAAATATCAATACTTACAATTAAAATGAAACGGAGGCTGTATGTGTGTCTTATGGCTCCAGTTATGTGTTTGTGATCTATTTAATCTAAACACCTAAGATAATGATAACAGATTACACATTTCCCCTTTATACACTGAAACATTCAAAAATGAAACATATCAGATATACATAATCATCACCGTTAGCGAACTAGCTAGCTACACTACGTTAGCTTACCTTTTTGTAAAGCTCGTGGTGGTGAGAACTGAGGACCTCTTGAGGTTAGTAGTGCTTTTCCCAGTTATTTTACATCCACAAACTTTGCTTTGTTTTGTTTTGTGTGGCAGTGAAAGTGAAATTACTCCATAAATCGCTTCTCTTCCTTCGAAGCTGCAGCTGTGACCTCAGCTCGTTGTGTTGTTGACTGACTGACTGACTGTGGAGCTTAGCGTGCTTTGAGGAAGTCAGACGTGCGGCAGGTTTACTTTAAAAAGCGGATTACTGGACAAAAACATTATTTTAGTCATTCTGTGACATTTTCGTTTCGTTTTTATTCATCGACTAAAAGTCTAATACTTTTAGTCATAGTTTTCGTTTTAAAATATTAGTTTTTATTTAGTTTTCGTCTCGTTCATTCACTTGGAAATACCTCCACACCGCTGACATAGCTGCTCCTTCTCTACTACCGGGCTGGTTAAAGTCACGCTGCCGTGAAGTGGCTTGTTCAGCTCGGCTGCTGTACGTAGTCGTCGTCGTCTTTTTTCTTTTCTTTTTTAATTTTATTTATTTATTTATTTTGTGGAGCAAACTAATACTGTCTGTTAGAAGGAAACGAAGCTCCCATCACGCTGGTATCGGATCCTGTAGTATCGGAGCACTTTTATGAATACGAGTACAAGTACACGCACGTGGTATCGGACAGATACCCGATGCTGGTATCGGTATCGGTGCATCCCTACTTTTTAGTACTGAACTAAAGCTATAAGGCTAATATAAATAGCAATGAATAGAATTTTGCTTATGTGGATTTTAATACATCTTCTTTTTTTGGCTTGGGCATAATTGTTATTTATTTTTATTTATATATAAACATTGTCTTATGAAGTGTTAAATCACATAAGCAAATCTTACAGAGAATAGTTAGCATGTTGATACTGAGGCAAGTGTAATTTAGGCATTCACACTACACTTATTTGGGGTTAGACACCTGGCATGTGTTACCTGATGTTTGTAATTGGGAAAAGATTGTAAAAAAATTAACTTTTTTGCCCAACCTGTATTGGCTACTAGCACATAGTTCTAGTTCACAAAGTTCTCTCTCAAAGAGAACATTTTCACACTTCATCTCTCCAGTGCGGGATCGTATGCGCACAGCTGTTGGCCAGGCCAGACTACTGATGAAGGAGCGCTTTGGCCAGTTCAGTGGCCTGGTGGACGACTGTGACCTGGGACGAGGGGAGAAAATCACTACTTGCTCAGACTTGCAGGGCTTCTGGGATATGGTGTATTTTCAGGTAATTTTAATGGAAGAACTTCTGTACTATATCATGTCCTGATAATAACATGGAAGATGTGGTCTCAATCTCACAAAACATAAGATGACTAAAAGCGATAATTTTGCCTTTTGTTAGGTGGAAGATGTTAATAAAAAGTTTAATTCCTTGAAAGAAGCAGAGGCCAGAGAATGGCAAGAGGAAGCAAAGCCTGTCATCAAGCAGAAAAAGGTGGTCAAGGTATAAAAACCTGTAGCATTCTCTCCTGTAACATATATTTTCACATACAGATGTTTGTCTTATTTTAGTGTCAAAAGACATGTTTGTAGATTTTAACTTATAAGTGGTAAATAGGTTTTGGGTTTCTATGCTTGTGCATGGCCTTTCAGAAACCACCTGTGGCAGGAAACAAGACTGGAGCAGTTGGAGGAGCTTGTGCTGCTGCAAAGAGTCGTCTGGCTGCAGTAAAAGCTGCCATGAAGGCTAAGCAAGCAGCAGAGAAAGCTTCTGCAGCTTCAGATGTGTCTACTACTGCCTCTGATGTCCCAGCTGTCCCACTAGCAGCCCAAACTGTGGTGTTTCAGGGAGGCTTCTTCCAGGTGGAGAGTCCAGTCAAAGTAGTTGGTATGTGTTGAATACAAGCATTGCAACCTTTACAGTAAGCATGGTTGTCTGCTTGTGCTAGTTTTTGAGTCAAATGTCCAATCTGCTAAGCTTTGTGCTGCGTTTCATAGTTTGAAATGAATTAACCAACAGTAGTGACGGTATGAATGTCTGTACATATGCGAGCCAAAATATGGTGGCAAGTTAATAGTTGTAATCGGTAACTGCAATTTTGGATCAATACTATTTTCCCACTTGGCGCCGAACAATATCTCCACTGATATATTGTGTACCTCTACAAAAAGTACTAAGTTGTAATCCTCATGTCCAGGTGCTCGGCGATCATCTCGGCTGACTGTGGCTCCTTCACCCCGGTCTTCTCCATGTGTGTCTAGACGCAAAACTCCAGCAAGGCAGAGCCGATCCACTGTCTTCCATTCCACTCCTAACACAAACAGGTCATTAATGTTTGCTGAAGAAGCTCTGCCCACAAGGCATCAGGAAGTGACAATTGCCACTGAAATACCTGCTGAAGTAGCTCCTTCCAGTGCGCCAACTGCTGAAATACCACACCCAGCAGCATCTCCTGCGTGTACCCCTCAGCTCCCTACTGAGCCCCTTCACTGCTCCCCAAAACCACTGCACATCACTCCTGAACACCACAAACCCAGCAATCATGCCTTAACTTCTGGAATCTCACACACGGAACCCAGCCAACCAGACAATGAGACAAGTCTCGCCAACACCTCTCATGTCCAGTTGGACCTCATGAATCCATCAGTAGATGGTCCAGTGAAGCTGTGTTCAGAGATGAAGGCACATAATTCTTGCCAGTCAGAGGCTGAACTGAATCTTTGTTTCCCAGAGCAGTCAGATGTAACTACAGAACCTGAGGAAGGTATTCCAGAATCGAATGAGATCACTGCATCATTGCAGGAGCAAGTAGAAGAGCCCATGTTTGCCGAAATGAATTATTCTTTTTCAGTCAGTGCAGCAACATATGCTTCTCCCATTAAAGCTCACACTCTGAGCTTCACCGTTTCTCCATCATCGTCTAAGACTGTATCTCCACAAGCAGAGATGTTTGTGCCCTGTGACTCTGTGTCCTCCAGTCCTTTTATGATGTCTACCTCACCACCACAAGTCCATATTGTCTCTCCAGCACCTTCTAATAGTGCCGTCATCCTGCTCAATGAAAGGTAAGCAACCTGTTGAACAATGTAGGTCTTACTCAAAGTCAGAATTGAGGTGAACAAACTAAATGTAATTTTAGTTTAAGCCATCTTTATTTCAACTACTAATTTCACAAGTCTACTCTGACAAACAGGATGCCATCCCTCAAACAAAGCGTACATGCATTATTGGGCTGAAACGATTATTCGAGTAACAGCAACATATAATGGTGAAAGATTATTCAGTGAACAGTACAGTGCTTTTATCAGAATTCATTTCTTGTGTTTACGGAGCTTTAAAGTAGACAACATTTCTGAGGTTGCTCGCAAATCTAAATGAAATGTCACATTTTTTGGTCAAAATACGAGGTTAGTAGATGGATTTGTTTTATGCATATTTTAGACCCTACTGACAAACAGCAGGTTGAAGAAGGGTGGGTTAATAATAATACTCAGTCACTGTACATCCATAAAATAAATAAAAATGCTAAAAAAATAATCAGCCAAAAATGATAATTAAAAAATGAAGCAATAAGGCTAAAAGAAACAATATAAAACTACATGTAAGAAGACAATCATGAAATAAAGTATTAAAACTATACAACAAGAAAAGCAGTCTGAAAAAGGTGTGTTTTTTTAAAAGAGCAGATTGAAGTTCATGCACAAACATCAAGTGGAAGGGAGTACCAGAGTTTTGGGCTTGAATTCCCCTGACAGTTTCTGCTCACAGTGGTGTGCAAGTCCGAATTTACCTTTTTCAAAGCATCCTTGGCAATATGAACATGGTCTTCATAGGCAGGTTAAAGAGGCAGGAGAACCTGCTCACCACACTGCCTTTCAGCACAGAGGGCAGAGCTCACAGCACAGGAGAGTTCACCCATACTATCACATTTGAATCCTAAAGTTTTATTTCTCTCTTATTTTTTTACTGCTTTGTTCTCACTAATGTTACTCTCTGTGCCTTCATTTTCATTGTAAGCTACAATAAAGAAAATCTTAAAAAATAAAATTTCAATATAAAACTCTTAATCTATTAGCTCTAATGTTCATTAGTTATTAGCTATTCATAAATAAGTATTGTTTTATAATTATGCATTGCTTATGCAGGTTAAGAAGTCCTTGTGTAGATAACTTTCAAATAGTGTTATAAAATTTAAGTACGTTGTTTTACAGAGCTTTATCTGTCATTTCCTTTTTCTATACAGATCTCCTATCAGTACAAACACTGAAATGACAGAAAATCCAGAGTCCGAGGTAAGCATGATGCAGCATCTTTATGATACAGCTTCAGAAATTCACCTGCTGACTAAATATACTGAGTGTTACTGAATTTTAATGTCTTTAATATCTTTTTTTTTATTTATTTATTTTTTTATATAGAGTACTGCAGATTTGGACTTTGAGCGGTACCTTCAACCAGCTGCGTGTTGCAGTTTGTCACCTGTGCAGAACGTAACAGCAGACCGCTTTTCACTTGGCGCAGCACAAAATGTTTCACTTGGTGCAGCAGATGCAGAGATGGAGAGCCCTCGGCCTCAGGCAGAGGAATGTGTTCAGGATGTAATGATGACCCCTACAGGTACAGGTACTCTTAGTGTTTGTATTGTTGACCACATCTTGGTGTTTCTTGGAAGTGGACTTATACACGTGGTTTTCACTCATGCTCTTTCTCACATTCCTACTTAAGAACTCCCCACACTGGCACCACTGGTGTTCACATCCTGGACTGAACAGGTAGATTGAGTCTTCCTTTTCTCTCTAATAATCTTCCCTTACCTCCGTTACCCTTTAATTTCAACAAATGTATTTTATATGTTGTGTACACAGTGGCATGCAAATGTTTTGGGACCCGTGTTAAAATTTTAAGATGAATCATTTCAGAACTTTTTTCACCATTAATGTGAAATCTTTTAGGGTGGAAAAATAAAGAACTAAAATAATGTGGTTGCATAATACACCCTTAAACTAATATTTTGCTGAAATGCCCTTTAAATTTGACAGTTTTCAGACTTTTGGGTAGGAGTCAGCAAGGCACAGTTTGACTTGGCAATCTTTGCCCACTGTTCCGTGCAAAAGCATTCCAAATCTGTCAGATTGTGACAGCAGCTCCTGTGTACATCCTTCAAGTCAACTCACAGATTTGCAACTGGATTCAGGTCTGGGCTCTGGCTGGACCATTCCAAAACTTTGGTCTTCTGGTGACGCCATTATTTTGTCATTATGGAGATGTGCTTTCATTGTCATACTGACAGGTGAAATTTCTCTTCTTCTTTAGTTTATTTATTTATTTATTTTTTGCAGAGACTTTGCAGAGAGGTTTTGTGCCTAAATTGACTGAAATTTGGAACTGTTCATAATTTCCTCCACCTTGACTAAAACCCCAGTTCCAGCTGCAGAAAAACAACCCCAAAGCATAATGCTGCCTCCACCATACTTCACTGTAGGTGTGGTGTTCTTTTTGTGATGCAATGTTGGCTTTGTGCCAAACAGCTTTTGGAATTATGGCCAAAATGTTCAACCTTGGTGTCATCAGACCAGAGCATGTTTCCCCCAGATGATTTTAGTAAAACATAGCTGAGCTTAGATGTTTTTCTTTGTAAGAAAATGCTTCTGCCACCCCACAGCCCAGACATATGAAGAATATATGAGACTGTCACATGTACAACACTGACATCCCTTTGATGCTCATAAGGTCTTTGTGAACCCTGACGTTATCTGTCAAGAAAATCCTAAATGTCAAGAAAATACTACTAGAACAGCTGAACTTTAATTGGGATTAATCAGAATCACTTTAAATGATAGCAGATGTGTATTAACTATTATTTAACATGTTTGAATGCGAGTAGTTAATTCTAAATACCTCCATACCCCCAATTACAGGTGTGTCCATATTTGTGCATAACACATTTATTTCCTTCTATACAATTTCAGTTTGTTTTCAATGGAATACAACATAATAAAAGTCACTTTATTGATGAAAAAAGTTCTAAAAGGATTCAGTGGGTCATTTTTTTTATTCTTGTTGTTGTATCACAAAAACCAGGCATTTTAACATGGGTGCTCAAACATTTAAGGTGATAGTAACTTCAGGCTGCTGTTGCAGGAAGATGATACTGTAAATAGTTGTGGGGTGTGTGATGGGATTCACAGATTGAGAAGTGGTAGTACAGTGCAGTGAATGTCTCCATTTAATATGTGGAAAATGGGTTACAAAGCAGATGTTAATGAATGGCTGGACGTTACAAAGGACAAATTGTGAAGGAAGAGGCTGAATTTGCAGGTGTATTGAAATGTACAACAGTGGCAAAAATCCCAGTCTACAGAATTTGGTTGTCAGAACTGTGGCTGAGAGCATATGCGGTTGACGGTCTATTATATGCCCCTCTGCTTCATGTGTTTATGGCATAGTCCCTGCAGAGCAGTCTTTCAGAAGTTGATTTTAATGGCCCTGCATTAACTTCTAGTAGTAATTCTTGCCTGGAAGCAAATCAGTTGCTGTAGCCTGTCTGTCAATTTCTGGTTTTCGGCCACAATTCTGATGAGAATTTCCTGCAGACTGGGATTTTTATCACTGCTGGTAGACCCATTTGACTGTATGCTTCAATACACCTGCAAATTCAGCTACTTCCTTCACACTGTGGCCTTTGTCACCAAAATGACATCAGTCCTTTTTTCCCTTCATTAACATCTGCTTTGTGAGCCATTTTCCATATCACCATATGCATTAGCCTGACCCAAGGTGACTATTCTGTTATCCAGGGATAATATCGTGTACAGAGATGTTGACTGCAACAGGATACATTTCCATGCTATGTTCTCTCCCAGTGACTGTTTTTCCTTTTTTTTAAGCTGATGGACAATCCACTGCCATTTACCCCAGAGCAGAGGGACAGAGTGAGACAGTCAGTGTGTGATCGTGATCTCATGATGTTCACACCACCCTCCAGTAAATAGTACACTTCAGTTTATTGAAATATATAAAGCCATTTTGTACGCTTGTTTTTGTTTTTTTGCCTCACAAGTTTGGAATTCTGTAGAATTATTGTTAAAATATTTGAAGACTGATTTTGCTTTCCTGTACATTTTAAAAGTTTAACCAAATAAAACATTTAGTAAGTTTGAAAATTTCTGTATTTTACTTTTTCTTTTTCTTTTTCTTGCTTTCATTGGTGGGCTTTAAAGAGGTGGAGGAAGCCACAGGGGTCACGGGAGCAGGGGTTGAATGGTTCATATCATCATCTGCGACATCCCCTCGTTCTTTGTCTTCCTGTGCTTCTACCCTACGTCTCTCTTCTTCTTCCCACTGCTCTCTGAGTCTGAAAAGCAATATGTACTGGTCTTCACTATCTTGCTACTTACAACTGGAGAATGCTGTCAAATAATTACTTACTTACTCTGGTAATTTATCATTAAAGTCTGCATACTTTTTTGAAGTACCTTGCATTCTCCTTAGCCTTTTCCAAAGCAAATCTGTTCTTTGCAGTCTGTCTTAGCCTTTCCTCCTGCACTTCCTTTTTCACCAGAAGGTTGCGTTCATATGCTGGGAAGAATATCTGTTTGAAGAATTGGTGGGTCTTTTTGATCCAGCACTCTAGATCTCTTTTGGGCCTCACCTTACTTGCAGATTCTGAATAGTGACAGAATACCATAGTGAATGATAAAGGGTGTTGGAGCCACTGTACTGTTTGTTGTCAGGTTCGGGAGCTGTCTAGATTAAGCTATTCAGTCTTGTATACCTTTGACTGGACCCAGTGTTTGATTTAGTCAACCCCTGTGATTTGTGATCCTTTTTTAAAATAAATGTAAATAGTTCCCAGTCTAAATATGTTAAACTAATTAATATAGAATACTGAATATGTATACATGTCTGAATATAGGGTTGCTTGGTCACCTTTATGTCTGTTAAACTTGGACTTAAACATCTTGTAGCTTCTTGGTTTCATGCTAACTCACACCCAGCTATGTCTGACATCCAGCATAGAACCTGGATCAGTCCCTTCATGTGGTCAATAGTTGAAAATTAAGCATGGACATGTGCAATACTATTTGTTTACAAATCAAGCCTTAATATATCAATACTATTTAGATGAAGACATACTTATTATTGTCTATCCAAAAAGGAGAATAGTAAAATTCTTACCTAAAGGAACAGGATGTCCCTCAAGGGATTTTACACTGCCAGCACCAGGAGAAATAAAAGGGTTTGGGGACATTGTTGATTTGTACTGTATGTGAACAAAAACAAATGTGCCCTTTTATTCTAATATTCATGACTTATTAAAAAAACACAACAGTAATCTCAAGATTTGGCTTTGAAATAAGTTTACATTTCTAGCTTATCTTGGATGCAATCAAAGAACTGGAATTCTGAAGCTAATGTCAGTCAAAAATACTGTGAATGGCTTCTGCAGGATTCTGTTACAAAGTTAGCTTTATTAGTAGGTCATACTGGGTCTTAAACCACATTGACTAGTTAGCCTCATAGCTAAAGTTCTGAATTAAAGCAAAGTGTCACCACATGACATTTGTCTACCTCTGGAAGTGAAAAATTGTGTAACTTAAATTTTTGCCAAACAATGGCTTTAAATGTAAGGCTTCAAAGGAGAGTGGAGATCTGCACATACCTGAGGGGAAGCCATTTGGCTGAGAAGGAGACTGTCCAGTGTTTCACCTGTGGATGTCCTCACAGTGTCATCTTGACAAATCAGATCAGACTGGTAATTTTCAACATTTTTGACTCCATTTATACTCTTAAGTTGAGCACAACCCAGAAGAGCCTCAAAAAACTCAAGAAAAGTAATCTGCAAAGGAATTTCATTATTGAATATTTTAGCTATTTTGGTACAGCAGCATCAGTAATACATTCCAGCTTCAACTATCATTTTTAGGCCAACCTCCAAATCAAGGTTGCTGTGAGTGTTGTTGCTTGCAGGATTCTCTGATGAAAGGATCTCTAGTAATCTGGATGTAGTTAGTTCACTGTCAAAGAGACCAAAATCCTGAAAAGGAAAGAAATGTGGGGAATACACAGGAATAACGCACTGTAGTCTTACATAAAACTACTGATATCGGAGCAGAATTACAAACCTTGTATTTACCTTTAACATCCAGATGAAGTGCCTGGCTGTCATGCTTTGGTCAGAGACAGCAGAACAGTTTGCTTTACAGAAGACCTGGTATATCTCCCAACATCTGTCCGTATAGTTCATGCCAATCACAGAGCGGACCGGGTGACAGAAAAGAGGTCCTGCATTTATGGGGACACAGTTAAACATTTCATGAGCATTTGGAAATGAGTACTTAAAAGTATATAATAAATACCTCCATACCTTTAACATTCTTTGCATTGGGAATGATGTTCTGTCTCATGAGCTTAGTGAAGCACTCAACAAGTACATTGCTAGAGGTCCTGAAATACAATGCATGATGAGAAACTTGCCTAAAATCATTACAGTATTTTAGTAATAAGTCCACTGAGCAAACTAAAATAAATGAACTTACCCAATGTCTCTGTGGTAAATATGGTATGCTGCAATGACAATGTAACTTAGACACTTTCTCAGTAATATTGTACTGAATGGTGAGTGAACCTCCTCTGGGGATATATCCCCTATATAAGGGAGATAAATGGAAAAAGCATCATTATTTTTAGCATTCCTAGCCTTCAATGACTATGAATAGTTACATAAGAAATCAAATTCTCATAATTTCACCTTTAAGCCAGATATGGTTGATGGACCTACATTAGACTTTAGTTTTGTGCAGTAGAGATTAGGTTAATTTAATGTGAGTCTGTGCAACTCTATTTTTTCTTAGGTGACAGACTTCTACTTGCCTTTCCATTTAGCTAATCTAATGCTGCAAACTCAAGACAACAAACATGTCTTGCTTCATTCTGTTTTGCATTAGAGCTTCAAGGATATGTAATTACAAGTAATTCAAATGTGTTACACATTTTTGTGTCATATTAACTCTGCAGCTGTAAAAAATGAAAACTTCAGATATCAGCATGGCTTTGGACAGCAAAAATGTTTATCTGTATTAGGTTTGTAGTTCTAGCACAAATGTAATTTTGGAATATCAGGGGATCTTAGCTAATCTAAAACATTTTGGGTAAAAGAACAAACTGAATAGGTTACCTATAGACAGACATTATCAAAATAAATTTATCCAACGTTCAACAATTTAGGTAAAGTTCAAACATTTACTTACCTTCAAAGAGGCGGTCCAGCTGTGCTAGTGTTACTCCATGCAGATGGACACCACAATCTTTAAGAAAGCGCCAGAACTGTAAACGAGTGATCAGGAAAGTGTTGTCTGGGGAGTGATCATGCCCAAGGCAGCTGTAGAAACTGTATATGTCCCTTAGCAAAGTAATGTGCCTCATTATGGCAAATTCCACCTGAACAGATAAGCAAATAAAAGCATCAGTAACATCACTATAACAATTTAACAATGAGTTAGCAGTATCAAGTTATGATTATAATAAACTACATATTATAATCACTGCTAAACCTGAAATGATTTACAACTGATCCTTTACAAACTCGGAAGATAATAGGGGAGTTTTACATCCTGTCTGCTTTTAATATATGTCTGTGTGCCCTTTCTCTCTCTCCCTATGCTTCTCCTCAATGTGTCTGTTTTTGGATTCTCTTATAGTACAATCATTGGATGATCATTTTTCATTATCCAGTGACCTCCAGCTCCGTTGATGTCATCTTGCCAATCGCAGCTTGCAGCTACGCTGGATGAGGCAGGACTTACAGTTCAAAAGGACTGTGGCAGAAGCAGAATGAGTGACACACACACACATAGGTCACACAAAAGATGGAAAAACTGAAATTATTCATCTTGGTCTGATTTTTTAAATCACAAAAACCCAACAAGCGTTTTTTTGCATGCCACTGTATATAGAAATATTGAGTGGGGATTACATCTATAATAATAGAAAAGGATTACATATCATTAATAACGACAGTAGCATAGAACACCCACAAGTACTGTATATTATATCAAACATGGGTGAATTCAATAGAGAGGAATCATTCTTTGACATGTCAATTGTTTAATGTCCACTTGATGGCAGTGTTACTCCATGTGAGGGAACTTCTAATATTAGTTTGCTTATGCCTTAACATTGTTAAACATGCATATGTCAATGTGTGATTGTTATTGTTCTCTGTACTGAATGTCTTAACACAATAAAGGATATCCATGAGCCACTCCACACAACTTAGAAAACAGAGAGTTCACGAGAAGTTGTTCAGACAGAGATCATATTTTTAAATATCAGACATCTGAGGCTCAGTTATTGGTTCTGTTTCTTTAGGAGATAGCCCTATAGGTTATACCCATAGGTTCTGGATGTCAGGCTCAGGTGGACTTCATGATACGTCTGATAACAATTTTGATTAGAGAAAGCATGTGGGCTTCACAAACGTGTTCTCGTGAAAGTTTGTTTCATTTCTTTTGTTTAAAGCGTTGCTAAGATTTGAAGGAATAAAATCTGTTGCCTGAGGTGTGCCATTTCAGCTATTATCTCATATCTCTTAATTTGACTGAATTTATGCATCTATCTTTTCCTACTAAATATTTTCCATTCAGCATTTGAGCCCAACATTGTTTTGTTACATTGCTATGACACTCCATCAGTGTCTGTCCTTAGTTTAATCCAAATATTCAATTCTGGCAAATCTGAACATTTTTGTCTGATTCTTAGTATGAAAATGTTATTGATATAAAATTCAGAAATAAGAGTTTTCTTATTATATTTCTTATTTTACTCAGGGTTCCCTGAATGTTCTGAGTATATACTCTGAGAAAAAAGGGTCCATTTCTTGAAGCATCTGAATTTTACTGTCTGACTGATTGGCTTGGGAAGTGTAGACCCACATATTTTCAAATCATAAATGGCTTGTACGGCGCTCATGCGTGATCTTTATCGGTCCAACTGGGGCCTTTAAGGGAGGTCAATAAGATATTTATTTTCTTGAATATATGACCAGAGTGGGGATCTGTGTCCTTATCTTGTGGTCTAAACTAAATAAATAAATAAATAAACAAACACAAAAATCAAACAAACAAACAGATAAACAAATTATATATATATATAAGATTAAGTACAGTAAATGTTTTAGAATTCTTAAAACCTGATTGACATTAGACATGTCCAGTCTGAATCTCCATACAGACCTGTCTTAGCTCCTGGACTCTTTGTGCTTCAGGGATTCGGTTAAGTACTGCCTCTATACTCAAAGCAATGTCAGTCCCAAACAGGGACATGGTGCCTGCTGACTTTATGGCTCTTCTGGGTAAGTTACCTAATACACATAAAACACCACAAAGGCAAACGTGACACAGTGAAGGGGTCAATGGGGCTCTTATCTGTCTGGGACATCTGGGACATGTTCTTATTGTGAAAGGCAAGCTGGAGATCAAAGCGATTACCACAAATTAACTTTAA
Source organism: Crenuchus spilurus (assembly GCA_036984385.1). Classification (NCBI taxonomy): domain Eukaryota; kingdom Metazoa; phylum Chordata; class Actinopteri; order Characiformes; family Crenuchidae; genus Crenuchus; species Crenuchus spilurus. The sequence continues at coordinate 12,229 of BRDA01012569.1, read as the reverse complement.
TTAACATGCATTTTGGCATTTGTTAATGGCATTCCTCAAATACACAACTAGCATCTCTTGCTCTCTCTGCCAGATGGTTATTCCACACATAATGAATTCACCAGATTGATCATATTGCAATCCTGACTGAATTGTATTTCTAATTTATGCCATGTATCATACATAAACTGCCAAATAAATAATGTTTGGAATACCTTTTCATCTTTTTCTGATGCAATTTTAATGGCCAGCAGTGTACATATAATAACAATTTGTAAAGAGAGAATTTTGGGACCTACCCTCACCAAGAGGAGGAGACTGTGTTCTAATCCCACTCAGGTCATAAGTCTTTGCATCACTGATGGAGAATGCTGGGAATTCAGCTACACGATCATTGAGAAAATCCCCCTCAAATATGCGGCCATTCTTGAAAATGAATTTCCCCTAAAATATAACATTTATTTTATACTTCATATAGATAAAAACATTCACAGCATTCTCAATAGAAAAATAAGTGAACAGAAGAGCACTCATTTACCTGCCCATGTTTTTTATTATGTTTCCAACTCCCAATGTACACTGCCCCACTTGGATAGGAGAATATTCCTTGTCCATGCCGCAAGCCTTGGACAAATTCTCCTTTATATTCATTCCTGAGGGGGTACTGCGAGCCAGGAATGCGCTTCAGGAACCATGTGTGTGTTCCTTGTCCATGCTGAAGAGAAACGTCAGTTTTCAAACAATTTATTTACCATTTAAAGGCATAGTCTACTGCCAGGATGATTAACCAACCTGAACACCATCTACCCATTGACCACTGTACTGTTGACCCAGTTGAATCCATCTCATTGTCCCTTCCCCATGTCGGACGTTATTCTTCCATTGTCCTTGATATATATTCCCAGATGAATAACTTTTAAAAGAGAAATGCATTAACACTTTTGGTATAATAGTAATTAATGTGGTCTTTATTGCCGTACCCTGCGTCAGGTGAGGGAGTAGGGGACTCACCCTGACCCTGATCAGGATTAAGTTGATAAGATAATGGATGGATGGATAGTAAATCATGCATTCAGTGTATCTACCATTGCACGGAAAGAAAATGTGGAATTACACATACCAGCGCACCCCCCATCCTTCTTTATGATTGTTTTCCCACTCTCCTTCATACCAGGATGTATTCTCTTGATTGTAATATATCGTACCCTACAACAACCAAATCATGAATTACATTAGGCAGAGTAAATTCATTTAAATGTTTTCTGAGAAACTGACTTTGTTGATCACATTTGCATACCTTTCCATGTCTTTTGCTCTGCTGCCACTGGCCTCGGTACACAAACAAAGTTTTGGCACTTTTATAGCTTCCAACGCCATGACGGATGCCAAAACATACCTGTCCTACATAGGTGCTACCATCCACCCAGGTGTAGGTCCCATGTCCCATAGGAGCATTTGATACAAAATCTCCCTGTTAAGTGCAACCATTCAAAAATCTCTACAGACATATCCAGAAACCATAACATAATTCTATACCATCATGCTTATAATCCAGAGCCAAAATATTATTACCACTCACAGATAAAGCAAATAACATTGATTATCTTGTAACAACAGCACATCATATACTGTAAGGCAGGAGAAAAGTCAGGTTTTATAGTTGACATGTAGGATGTGGGAGAAATAAACAGATGTGCAGACTTAAGCCCAACACCTGGGTCAGAGCATTTCTGAATTGGCAAGGCTTTGTGGGCTTCTCTCTACGTCAGCAGAGATGAGTACCTAGCTAGAGTGCCTCTCAAATTCCCTTTTACAAACACATATCACCAGACATCTTCAGAGGTCTTGTAAAGTCTGTCCCTCGGTAGGTTGGAGCTGTGTTAGTGGCATGCAGAGGACTAAAAGCATTCCAGTATATCAGTCATAATGTTTTGGCTCATCACTGTGGATAAAGTTTACTAAAAATTTCCAGTTACATACCTCATACTTTATTCCATCTTCCCATATGTATTCTCCATGTCCATGCATTAAACCCTCTGCAAAGCTTCCCTGGGTAATTAGAATTGTGAAGGGATTGTGGGTGAGTTACTGAGTAAATGTCCACTCCATTATAAGTGGTTGATTGGAATTAGCTAGTTTCATTGAACTGAGTAGTCATCTTAATGCAAAAACTCAAGTATATTTGTGAGAAAAGGAATCTACTTATTATTCTGTTACATTTTATCCAACAACACTTTTTTTGCACTTAATTTCATTATGCATTTATTATCAATATGCTTTTCTATAATGTATGGAAGCCCATTTCTGCCACTTGACAAAAAAAAAGTAATACAGTAAGCCATAATAATGAGTGGCAAAGTCATAATAATGAGATACAACATTATAATCAGGAGATTCAAAGCCATAATAAAGGGCATAGGGTATTTTTCTCTTTGGTCTTTTGTATCTCATTATTATGACTTTGCATCTCATTATATATAACATTATTATGATAATTATGTACTATGCATAACTCAACATTATGGATGGAATTCACCTTCAAATATTCACTGGACCATCTTGTTTTTGGACAGGTATTTTTATTTGCACTAATAATATTTATATTAACATGTTATTATTTGGTTGAAATAACACTACACAAAGTTGATTACAGGTTTAAACCACTCTGTTGACTTGAGGTTAAAGTGTTTGGTTCACTCCTGCGCACCTTGTATACATGTCCGCCCTGAAACACAGCCATACCTTCTCCATGGAAAACTTCTCCACACTTCTCACCTTCATACCTGAAAATACACACAAGTCACTACTCTGACCTTTTCTCTTTGCCTATAGATACCTTCACGGTGTTTATTCTAACCTGTGGACGATGATGTTTTGAAGGGCAGGTGCTCTTTGAATCGGTGTAGTGACTCTCTCGGTGTTCACTGAAGGCGCTGACACCGTCAATGACTCCGACACATTCAGCGCAGTTTCTGGCTCACCGGAAGGCTCCGAAAAAACGCTCGATGTGGAGCCGTTTGCTGTTAAATCATCAAACAACACATCTGGTGTAGCCCTGTCACAGTTTTTCTTTTTATTCTCTTTTGCCATAACAATCAGTACCGCGGCTGCTACACCGCTCTGCTCTGCTCTGCTAGCAGGTCTGTTAGCACTAACGGTTACTGCTGCCCGTAGCAACGAGAACGTTTACTCATGGGTGTGTCCGAAACCTGAAGGTAGATGCCTTGATCCCTCGCTGCCTAATTGGGTACCTTAAAAGGCAGCGTTGAAACTAACGTCTCCGACACAATCAAATGCACATTCTAGAGTGTAGTAGGAGCAGAATTGCCAGGTTCGCGGTTTTCACGACAAATTGGGCTTGTTTGAAAATCCAGTCGTGGGTTGAAAATTCAAGGGTGGCAGGGTGCGGTTTTTGGGCTACTTTTAAAAATGACCGCGGTCGCCAAAAAAAAAAAAGTGAGCGTGAGAGAGAGAGGGAGAGAGGGTGAGAGAGAGAGAGAGAGAGAGAGAGAGAGAGAAAGAAGGTGAAGAGAAAACAGTCACTAGCTAATATGCCAGGGAAATGGGGAAATACGGGAGGGGGTATTGTAAGGACTGGGAAAAAGAAAAAGGTTTGATGGAAATATAATAAATCCCTTATAAACAAAATACTAAGTCGTACACTCATAGTTGTTTTGCCGTTTGCTTCAAACGTGTGACAGACATATATTTTGGGTTAGTTTAAGCTTCTGAAGGGTGGGTTTTAGACTGACTTTGGACTGGATATTTTTGTTGAACCTGGCAACCCTGAGTAGGAGTTAAAGATTCAAAAATTGTCTGGAGCTAAAGTTATTAGGAAATGTATGAAGGGAATACTTAGTCTGGTTAAAATAGCACAATGTAACAAAAAGGTGTCCAAGTAAATTATGATTTAAGAGGAGAAATAAAGTTTTATAAGTGTATTTATACAGCGCTTTTTACATCTTATGTAAACCAGCTTTACAGAGTAATTACAAAACACCAAAGCCTCTTGAGCAAGCCAATGGTGACAGTGACTCTAGGAACAGAGTTAGGGGTGCCTAGCAGCCCTAGCAGACTCCACACCAATAATTTATCCTCTATTATCTGGTTTAATATAAATAACTAAAAACAGAAATCACCTCCTAAATAGGTAATTTTTTCTACAATATATAGACAGCTCTCGTTTTAGCCTGCTTGTAGGAGCTATGGTATTATACAGCTTACTGTTTAGAAAAAAACGACTTCAGCATTTAGGACTACTCACATTTCTTAGGGCATCTGATCACATTTCTGTTGGCAACAAAGCCACATCATTTTCACCTTTCTCTCTCATCTGATCCTGGCTTTTTTTTTCCTTGAAAAATAATCATATATCCATGGCTGGCAGGCTGACCAACCCCCCCCCCACACACACACACACACACACGCACACACATTAGGTGTTGCATGGGCATAATTTATCTCATTATATCTTCTGTTCTTTCATTCTAGTTCTATAAGATTAATGATACAGACACAAAGACAGTACTAATCTAGCACCTTGGCTCTACAAGTGATGCATCAGCTCTCTTCTCTGTGCAGTTCACAGTGTACAGAGCTTGAACCAGTAAAGTGCAACATATTACCCTCCAATAACAAAAGCCAGATATGTATCTAAGAACTACCTTACACTGCTAACATAAAGTTAAAGTAAACATGAATAGTGCTGTTAATGATCATGTTGGTACTGACGGAGTGATAAAGTACAGAAATCCTCATCAGAACTGACATCACATGAACCAAACAGAGCTGTAAAAATACCAGCTATTATGTAAACATTGGATTTGAACACTTCATGCCTTCCTAGTTCAGAAGGCAGCCAGTGTACATTTCAGAACCAGCCCACAGCCAGTGGTCAAAATCAGTGTTTTTGATTCCTAAAATGTGCTTTTTATTTGCAAAACAGGTAAAATTAACAAACACACACGTTCTTATTAAAATAGGATTTATAAAAAAAGATGCATCAAAGTAAAAAAAAAAGTGTTTCAGTTTCTAAATTAACAATCTCAGCTACACACAAGTCTAGATGTGTTTCAGTCCTGTGAAATTATGTCCAGGTTGGCCAGATGCCTCATGGTGGGTCTGCCATGAGGACAGTTCCAAGGCTGTTCAATTTCCCCCATATGGACTACAAGCCTTTTCATTTCACTGGTGCTCAGCGCAGTTCCAATCATTACCTGTTAAAAACAATAAAGAGCTTGCAGTTTGTCTGGTGTAGGGCAGTCACTATCAATTATATAAGTAGAATTATATAATATTAGAATAGTCAGAAAAGTTGATTTGTGTTCATAATTTCATTAAAAAAAGGTAGAATAAAAAGTTATAACATGACTAACATATTTCAAGCCTTATTTTGTTTGGATGGTGATGCTGTTTGATTAGTAATGTGCTAAAATTTTAAAGGAAATTAAAAACATGGATGGATGGATGGATGGATGGATTTCAAAAATCCTGGATTAAGCTATAAGCCAAACTGATCAACAGTAAAATGGTCACTTGACGTGTAATGAGAAATATGACCTACTATCTTTTTGAAATAAATTTTAAACAACTTTTTTCCACAAGGATCTCATTTTTTGACATGGTACTGTATACAGGTGGATCTAAAAAATAGAATATCAGAAAAGTTCATTTATTTCAGTAATTTGAATAAAAAAAGTGAAACCCATTTATTGTATGGCTTAATTACACACAATTGTTTATTTATTTTAAATGATGATGACTATGGCCTATAGCCAATGAAAACCCAAAAGTTTTCATTGTAAAACTCAAAAAATAGAATATTGTATAAGACCAATTCACAAAATGATTTTAAATACATAAATGTTGTCAGACTGAAAAGTATGTACAGCAGGGGTTCTCAACTGGTCTCAGCCCGGGACCCACTTTTTAGAAAACAAACCAAATTTATTTTTGAAAAATAGCCTTCAAAAACACATTTAAACATACATATGCATATAAAGAGAATTTAAGAGATTTCAGGGGGGACATGACTGGCTTCATTCGGGGGGATTGAGGGGGTGCTGGAACATAAATTAAATTAATATTATTAATAAATATTAACACATTACTTTCAAAATTATGATATGATTATAATGTACTAATACAGTAATAACTTAAGTGTTAATAATAAAATGATAAAATTTATATTTATCATTAATAAAATTACATATTTATTATTATTAAATATTTATAAACTGTTAAAAGCACGCAGCGTAAAATTATCACCTTTGCCTCCAAACATCATCACAAATTTAAACAGAAGAGTAACCGCAGTGTTGCCAGATCTCGCGAAAGAAACAAGCAACCAGCTCTGAAAACAAGCCCAAAATAAGCCCAACTGGCAACCCACCACATTCGGTAAAACAGAGGCCGCTTTTAAACAGTATAAAGGTAAACATTTATTATGACATTATACATAAACAACACAAAAATTATGCTAAACACTTTTAATATAAACATTTGCAGGCTATGTAGGTGGCTATTTTTTAGCTCGTTTCTTTGTTTTGTGTCATTGTGTTTTGGGGCACTGAAACCCATGTTTGTTAGCCACAGTGTGCAGATTTTTTTGTGCTTCTCATCTTTTGCTTTGTTATGGGGAGCTGGGAGATAATCAAAGAGTTTCACATGGAAAGAAAATCAATCACAAATAAGCAACTTCATGTTCAAAAACAAGCTCAAAAAACCGCAACCCGCCACTCACGAGATTTGCAAGCGACTTTAGAAAAACCAAGTCCAAAGTTGCTTATAATAATCAGACTTGGCAACACCAGCAAATGGTGATTACCATGGCAACGAGATTGCTGCGCGCTCGTCTGACGCCTGCCTCTCTTTTTTTTCAATTTAAAAGATGATGACAAAATCAGATAAGCATGAATTATTTTTTAATGGTTTTAAAATGTATTTATTTTTTACAATCTGTCCACAACCCGGAAGGAACGTGTCCAGTTGAGAATCGCTGATGTTCAGTATATGCTCTCAATACTTGGTCAGGGCTCCTTTTGCATGAATTACTGCATCCTGATTCAAGGGATTCATTCATTCCTTCATTCCTTCATGCAGTAAGTAAGTATGTATCTATGTATCTATGTATCTATCTATCTATCTATCTATCTATTAGTGCAGCATGGCATGGAGGCAATCAGCCTGTGGCACTGTTGAGGTGTTATGGAAGCCCAGGTTGCTTTGATTGCAGCCTTCAACTCGTCTGCATTGCTGGGTCTGGTGTCTCTCATATTCCTCTTGACAATAACTCAGACTCTCCATGTGGTTTAGGTCAGGTGTTAGGTTTGTTGCCCAATCAAGCACAGTGATACTATGGTCATTAAACCAGGTGTTGGTACTTTTGACAATGTGGGCAGGTGCCAAGTCCTGGCAGATAAATGAAATCCACATTTCCACAAGGCTTGTCAGCAGATAGAAGCATGAAGTGCTCTAAAATGCCCTTGTAGACGGCTGTGCTGACTTTGGACTTGATATAACACAGTGGACCAACACCCGCAGATGACATGGCTCCCCAAACCATCACTGAAAGTAAATTTTGCACTTAATGTGATAATCAAAGACCCAGAGTCAGGAGGAAGAGTGGAGAGACACAATATCCAAGCTGCTCAAGGTCTAGTGTAAAGTTTCCACAATCAGTGGTAGTAGTAATGGGGAGAGAGCGCCATCTACCCAACCAAAATAAGCATGACCAATTTTGCTATCCCGGCTATCGATGGTAACAGCATGAATGGGATTCAAACTCGCGATCCTCTGATCTTGGTGTGAGTGCTGTAGTCTGCTGAGCCACTCAGGGCTCCCCTACTTCTTTCAGTTTTAACAAAAACACCTTACATAACCTTTCAAAGATCCCAAAATGTTATATACAAAAAGTCAAGATAGCATGCCAAACAGCAATGTGACAAAAAAGAAAGTTACTATTACAGCCCTAGTTTGGGACACTGCTGAGGAGAAGCCATACTCACTGATTTGCGGCACGCTCTGGATGCAAACATCTGCCTGACACGAGAAGGCCTACACATGACTCCAGGACTGTCACTAAGCATGAAGATCAGCTCCTCAATGTCACCAGGGCCAAAGGTCCAATTCTTACTAGTGGGTACAGACACCAGCTTCACTCTCTCCATGACGGGTGCTGTAATATATTCCATTAGACGCAAAGGGGACATATAACTTTTTTTAATGATGATGTATGTAAACTTTATTAAAGTTTTTAATTTATTGTTCACCACTGAGTCAATTCAAATGTCCATATATAGTTACTAAGCTGCAAAAATAGCCAGTTTCAAAATCAGTTTTTATGTCACAAATGTATTCACATATTAAAGCTTAATCAGCCAACAATATTTATTTTAACTTTAGCCACTCATGTTGGTGTTTTACCCCAAACTGCTTTTTATTGAAAAATCTATTTAAAGAACAAATTACAGTATAAGAGCAGAATATCAGGTGTACTTCTGCACCTACCGTCCTCATCAATAAGGAAGTCAAAGCCATTTTTCTTAAAGATTTCAAGGTTTTCAATTAAAATGGTTTCACTCACAGCAGTGAGGTGGAGATTCTGTGGACTGAGACAAAAACAGAAAATGTTGTGTTAATGTTAGTTTAAGGTGCATGGATACACTGCTTTTTAAATATGAATTAGGGTAAGAGATTCAAAGGCTAGTCTTACACAATAAGTCTCTGGCCATTAAGCACAGTATGCTGCTGTAGCATCTCAAAGTTGTACTTCTCATCGGTGGCATGCTGGTCAATCATAAACAGGTCAGATTTATACTTAGCGATGATGAAGCCCAGGTTGAACTGACCAATAATCTCCATCTCTTTGAACATGTCCTTGCTTCAAAACATAAAAAAGTAAACAAAATTTAATTGCAGGTACCTGTTATATTAAATGGATAATTCATGATGAATGGACAAATAAAAACAACCATAAATAATAATAAAATCAATTGGGAATAATAAAAATGACAATAACAAAATTACCTGGAATAAAACTGTTACATTGACACAATCATCTTCTCACTCCCATCCCAACTGACACACACATATGTCCAAACAATGTATTCACAGTACTCAGACACAGATATAAAGACAAAATAAATGAAACTGATACCTTATCTCTTTCTTCAGTTCATTCTCAGCACTCTGGTTTTCACCAGGGTTTATCTTTGCTCTGAAGCGTCTATATTTTGGCTCTTGGTAATTTTGCTCTCTTTCTTGAGGTTTTAGTCTCTCCAACCTTTTGGTAAGCTCCGTCATTGAGAACTTCAAAGGCACCGTTTTCTTCTTCACACTGACAGGTTCGTCAAATAGACCAGAAGAAGCATCTCTAGTACCAGGGAATGGTACCTGCATCTGTTCTGATGGATTATTGTCCCACTTAAACTTTTTTGCCTCTGGACTGACGATCCTCTCTGGGGTATGGACGAAGTAACTCTTTTGGTCTGAAGGTACGATATCATCAGCCTGTTTATCTCCAGGTTCACTGTGAGCCTCTGCTTTAATGGTAGGTCCCTCTAAAACAGAGTCTGGAGAGCTGAATTCAGAACTGTTTCCACAACGTGTTTCTGGGTTTGCTGTGGTGGTGCTTTGCTCAGAGACACCTGATTCTGCATCTATGTCTGAACTGCGCTCAAACTTCTTTAGGTATGATATAGAAGGTTTCAGTGGTGAAACTGTATTTTGAGAAGTTGTATCTGAAGGAGATCCTAAAGGTGGTCTCCTGCAGTTAGTTGTTTCACTGGAACTAAAAAAAGACTGCATCTTTTTCTGAGTTGGTCCATTACTAACAGTGTTAGAAGTCTTTGTCCCAATTACAGAAGCTTGCTGTTTTGAAAACGCTACTTTTAGTCCAGCCAAGTTAAAGGATGTCTTTGAGTTTTGAGCCAATGTTGAGTCATCTTCTGAAGTTGCTTCAGGCAGGGAAGCTACATTAGGGTCTTCTGATTCATCAGCAGAATTAGCAGCTCTACAAAAACCTGACAGACAAAGCCATAGTTTTTTTGCCAATATGCTCATTGGAATAATGCTGAATAGGGTTTGGCAATATGGCAAAATATTATATCATGAAACTTTTTACAAGACAACTGTATGGAAAACATCAGGTATATTTAGTTTTTCTGTGGTTTGATAACTTAGAACATTTGCAATAAACCACAAAAAAAAAAAACAGTAGTGCGCAAATGTAATTATTTTGATATTTCACACTTTACTGCGCTCATCTACTTTACATTAAACAGTATTAATTATGCTGAAACAAAGAACTAGCACTATTAGGACTCAAATTCATAATCTACCTAAATACAGCAAAATCTTAGACAGCAAGGTCAATTGTGAGCACCTGTAACTGAACCTCAGTTACCATTTGCCTTGGTTATTGTACAATTCGGTTATCGTCAACTTTTTTGTCCCAGTTATCATTCATCTGCACAGTTTTCACTGACATGCCCACACGACTCGCCACTAATTTCAGGAAAACAAAGCATAGACCCACACATTTTCATTCATTCTGGCTTTGTTTTTCGCTTCAACTGAAGAACTTCAATGTAATTAGCAGAGCTAAACTACTGTAGTGTGAATGGGTGGATATATGTAAATACATAGTAGCATCACAAAATCAGTTAATTTTGCTGTTTAGTCTACATTTACAGATGGCATAGACTATGGAATAAGCTGTAAATTTTGAAACTTTAACTATGCTCAAAGTCAACAAAGTGTTATTTTAAAAAATAAAATATTAGTTTTTCCACTAAATAGAATATATGTGAGGATATTTACATTATACTCAAAAAGGCTGATTGTAAAGTAGTTTAGCATGACAATATGTTGCCATATTACCCACTAGTAATGAAGCACAGAAATAATTATCTTAAATGGTGTAACATACTGCCTGAGAGTTGTAAGGTGCGATTGAGACTTATTTTATTGACACCAGTCTCATACATGGTAATGAGGGAGCTCTTCAATATAGCCAGCAACAGCTTCTCCTCTTGCAGGAATATCTGCCGCTTGTCAGGCGTAACATTCACATCAACACACTCTACAGTGGGAAGTAATGAAACAAAATTAAACTAAAAACTAAAAAAGTAACAAGAAAATAACCAAACATGCAATGCTACATTGAAGTGATTTGTTTATGTCTTAGGCTTATCCTTCCTACCTGAAGCAACAGAAATGTTCAGAACAACAAATGGGTATTGATGACGGTTGAACATGTGATAGACTTCATTTACAACCTTGGAAACCTGTAAACATCAATCAAAAACACATCATAATATATAAATGAAGCATCTCACAACACAACGTGATTAATAACAATCAAGTTAAAGTGGATTACCTTGGATAGATCACAGGGTCTCTTGTTAATAAAGAAGAACTGCCTGTCAGTGGCACTTCGGCCCACACCATGATCAGCTTGTGACACATAACCAGATATTCTGGAATAAAACCAAATGAAATAAAAAACAACTGAAACAAAGCCTGCAAGTCCACATCAATAAGCCAAAACATTATGATCATGTGCTTAATATGCTATTGGTCCTCCCTGTGCCTCAAAACAGCTCTGACTTGCAGTGGTGGACAGTAACGAAGTAAATGTAATTCGTTACTGTACTTAAGTAACATTTCCATGTATCTGTACTTTACTTAAGTACTTTTATTTGGTAAGACTTTATACTTTTACTTCACTACATTTGAAAGCGAAACTTTTTACTTTTCACTTCGTTACATTTACAGAAACATCTCGTTCCTTTTTTATTTTTAAATCAACGCTTAATAAAATACAGAAAGGTCAAAGTGTACCGTGTAGGGTTGCCACCCGTCCCGTAAAATACGGAATCGTTCCTTATTTGTGAACTAAAAGTCATGTTCCGTATTGAGCCGATACGGGACGCGATTTGTTCCGTATTTTCATCAAAGGGGGAGAAATGCGACTGAACTGAGAGAGCGCCCTCCAAAAACAGTCACGTTATATTAAATGGAGACGAGTCACACACTAGGATCCAGCGGAGCTGCTCAATCTGAATCTCACCAATTAGCTCAGCCGTTTGTTGCTAACCTGTGATTGGCTGGCCCCGCTGTCACTTCATCTGTTTCACTGCCAAGTGCTAAGTGCACACTTTTTAAACAGAGCAAGATTCACGCAGAACTCTCTGTCTTTCCTCCGTTTAGTGGAGAACACGCTTCTCTGAATTCACAGCAAACAGCC
>BRDA01012568.1:7935-17947 GCA_036984385.1 Crenuchus spilurus | reverse complement strand
TCTGGCCTAGAATCATTCAAATTTCGGATGCTTCCAAAGACGTGATCCCAAATCAATTCTGCACATGTGCAGTACACTTCCTAGTGGCTGTCAATACGAATGGCCGGTCATTTTCGTGTCTTCTGGGGAGATGTTCCGTACTTCAGTTGAATTTGTAAATCACTCAAGAAGAACATGATCTATGTTTAACATGGTTTATTTAAGTTTTTAACATCTTTTTAATATTTGCTACATACTGTAGCGTTGGGGAAGAGAGTAAAGAAGAAAGATGAGACATTTGCTTACTGAATGCTCTTTTACTGCTCTTTTAGTAAAAAGGAAAGTGCAGTAGCAAACGCTCACTGCTTTACAACATGAAAGTACGACTAAGACACATTAACGGTAACTAAAACACACTAAAATAACTCAGAGAATAGACTACAACTAACAATCATTACACATACAAAAATCCCCTCTTAAAGACCCCAAATAATTACAAAATAGACCCCATAAACACACAAGAGAACTTTATGCAAATACCGTACGACACGCAGCCATCTGATTGGCCGACACCCCCAAGAGCCGCCACAATACTTTTCTACCATCAATCAAAAAAAAAAAAAAAAAAAAAAAACCTCCCCCCCGACCCAAAATTTTGGTGAAAAAGGATGATCACCAATTTTTTTTTTTTACTTGGCCTAATAGCGAAAAGTTGATTTTAAGAACATGCTTAGGAGTGTGCTTCATTAAAATGAATAAGAATCTGACATGGTCCAAAATTAATGCTGGAGGTCAATACAGACATTTTCTACTGCACTGTCCAAAACACACCATGTGAAGACATTTTGCCAAACTTTTTTTTTCATGAAAGGGGAAAGAATTTAGGAATTGTAATTTTTTAATAATTAGCATTTTATTGCATGAAATAAGTGCTTGATCACCTACCAACCGTCAATAATTCAGACTCTCACAGACCTGTTAATTTTTCTTTAAGAAGACCTTCTATTCTGCACTCATCATCTGTATTAACTGAACTTGTTACCTGTATAAGACACCTGTCCACTCACTCAATCAATCACACTCTCCACACACTCCAACCTCTCCACCACGGCCAAGATCAAAGAGCTGTCTAAGAACTCCAGGGACAAAATTGTAGACCTGCACAAGATGGGATGGGCTACAGGACAATAGGCAAGCAGCTTGGTGAGAAGGCAACAACTGTCCATGCAATTATTAGAAAATGGATGAAACAAAAGATGGCTTTCAATCTTCCTTGGTCTGGGGCTCCATGCAAGATCTCGCCTTGTGGGGTAAGGATGATTCTGAGAAAGGTCAGGAATCAGCCCAGAACTACACAAGAGGACCTGGTCAATGACCTGAAGAGAGCTGGGAACATTAGTAACACACTAGGCCATCATTGTTTAAAATCCTGCAGGGCACACAAGGTCCCCTTGCTCATGCCAGCACATGTCCAGGCCTGTTTGAAGTTCGCCAATGACTGGATGATCCAGAGGTGGCATAGGAGGTCAAGATCTCACCTTATGAGATAAGGATGATTCTGAGAAGTCAGGAATCAGTCCAGAACTACATGGGAAGACTTTGTCAATGATGTGAAGAGAGCTGGGACCACAATCTCAAAGAGGACCATTAGTAACACACTATGCTGTCATGGTTTAAAATCCTGCAGGGCACACTAGTTCCCCCTGCTCATGCCAGCACATGTTCAGGCCCATGTGAAGTTTGGGCATGGGAGATGGTCATGAGTTCAGATGAGACCAAAATAAAGCTTTTTCGTATCAACTCCACTTGTATTTGGAGGAAGAAGAAGAATGAGTACCACCCCAAGAACACCGTCCCAACTGTGAAGCATGGGGGTGGAAAAATACTTTCTGGGTACTTTTCTGCAAACCAGACAGGATGACTGCACCGTATTGAAGGGAGGATGGATGGGGTCATGTATCACAAGATTTTGGCCAACAACCTCCTTCTCTCAGAGCATTGAAGACGAGTCATGGCTGGTTGTCTTCCAGCATGACAATGACCCGAAACACACAGCCACGGCAACTACGGAGTGGCTCCATAAGAAGCATTTTAAGGTCATGGAGTGGCCTAGCAAGTTTCTCGACCTGAACCCAACAAAGAATCAACAAAATGTCACCCAGCGACATCCCCGAAACCTGAAAGATCTGTATGGAGGAGTGGGCCAAAATCGCTGCTGCAGTGCAAACTTTGTCAACAACTACAGGAAACATCTCAGCTGTGTAATTGCAAACAAAGGTTTCTGTACCAAATATTACGTTCTGTTTTTCTATTGTATCAAATATTTTTCTGTATTTCACTGTATATAGTCATGTATTTTGGACTTCAGCGCAAAAACAATTTTTATTATTAATTTGGATTCTGACTTTTTGACAATTTAGCTGAAAATCGATATTTTTTTAATTATCAAAATTTGTCATACAAATTTAAGTTTGTTTCTGCAGAAATCTGCACTATACTGTCCATAGCACACCATCTGGAGAAATGATATAACATTTTAGAGTTTTTCATGAAAATTAACAGAATTTTCTAATTTTCCAAAAACGAAGCAAGTCTCTTACGTACTGCAATAATTTTACAAAACATAAAACTATTTTTAATGACCTAAAATGTAGATTTTAAGAATTTAAGAATTTCTTGTCAACAATACAGTGTGGCAACATTTTCTTTCATAATTTGGAAGGTTCATTAATGTGAAAAAATGCAGACGTTTTGTGATGATTTTGAGGAAAATGTAACTGTATTTTAAAACTCTATAAAATGTGAGCTTGTGGCAGTTTGCTATCAAATTTTTGATTTACAAAAAAAAGCTTGAGACAGGTATTTAATGTGAATTTTTTGCTTTACCAAGTTCTTTTTGTGTCAAAGAAGAGCACAAGAAAGAGTTTGTCCTCAGTCTCTGTTCGCCGGCGCACACCCAATTTCAGAACCTCTTTGGGAGGAACTGGGATTGGGATGCCATTGTGGAGGATTCCCTCTTTAGGCATGTTGGGATCTACAGTCTGCAAAAAAACAGTCAGATTTTGTGAGAACAGAGAAAGGAGCTGAGTGAAGTAATCCACTGTAAGAACAATGTCTGACTGATGAAGTCATATAAAGCTTACCATGGCAGGATATGATGGATATCCTCTGCATTTTGCCCAAACCAGGCTCAGAGGCTCCAGATCATCACCTTTCTGGAAACTGCTCCTGTCTGGATGTAAAATGAACTCATGAGATAGAAGTTTTCTAAACAATTCATTTGATATATTAATTATTATATTAATATTATATTATATTACTTTTAATATATTAAAGCCAATGCATTAGCTTTTACGGATAGCTCCACAATGAGTTAACATGCTGGACTTGAGTCCTTTATTACATTACAGTATTCACAGGTCAAGTCTTTAGAATTTGATTTCAAACCTGAATCGGCCTCAGAGTTCTCTGGATCAGTGGTAGGAACTTTGCTCAGAGCCGGTTTTCCTCGACTTCGCTTCGGAGGTGAAGAACTAATCAATAAAATTATAACAAACAAGAACATGTAAAAATGCCACAGCTAATATATTCATCTGCATTTGTTTATACACTGACTATAGAGAACATCCAGAACACCCCAAAACACTCAAAACAACCAGAACACCAAGAAAAATCACAATACCAAGTACAACCAAAACCAGAACATCTAAAACACCCAGAACAAACAAAACACAATATTCAGTTGCAAGAAAAAGTATGTGAACCCTTTGGGATTACTTGGATTTCTGCATAAATTGGTCATTAAATGTGTTCTGATCTTCATCTAAGTCACAACAATAGACCAACACAGTCTGCTTAAACTAAAATCACACAAAAATATATGTTTACATGTTTTTATTGAACACAAGTTGTAAACATTCACAGTGCAGGGTGGAAAAAGTATGTGCTTTATATTTAGGGTACTTTCACACCTACATTGTTTGGTCCGGACCAAAATAGCAGGTGTGAAAGCGGCCACAAACCACGGTCTGGACTAAAGGAGCAAAATTTAGTTTGACCAAAAGAGCTGGTCTCGGTTTGACCAAAAGAGGTGGTCTCAGTCCGGACTTACTGAACCATGGTCCATACTCCGTTGAGCTTGTGTGCAGTGTGAAAACACTTTTCTAGAAGGTTCGGACTTTTGGACCAAATACAGGAAGTTGACGCAGGCGTTCAACAACATTCAACAACAACCAAATAAGAAAAATAACCAGAACAGCAGAAGAAATGAGCTATGGTAGCACATGGAGTGAGGAGGAGACGAAATGTTTAATATAATTTTGGTCAGATGAACATGTGAAAAGTCAGCTTTAATGTGCAGCTTATTTTCTGAGGATGAGAGAGCATTCGAAACTAAAGAAACTGTGACAGCGGAATATAAAAGCATATAAAAGCGTCAGACGCTTGTCCCTCTACAATCCAATCAGTGTTAAGTGTAGGAAGATGCACCACATGTAAGTGATGACGACAGCACGTGGGCCTGTCATAGTAAAAGTCCTTGGTGCGCTCACAAAAATGCAGTGTGAAAACAAACCTAACCGGACCAAATATATACAAAGTAACAAACACACGAACCTTGGTTCGGACCATGGTCCGGACTTTTAGGTGTGAAAGCACCCTTAATAACTGGTTGACTCTCCTTTGGCAGCAACAACCTCAACCAAACATTTCCTGTAGTTATAGATCAGACCTGCACAATGGTCCGGAAGAATATTGGACCATTCCTCTTCACAAATCTGTTTCAGTTTAGCAATATTCTTGGAATGTCTGGTGTGAATCACTCTCTTGAGGTCATGCCACAGCATCTCAATTGGGTTGAGATCAGGACTCTGACTGGGCCACTCCAGAAGATGTATTTTCTTCTGTTGAAGCCATTCTGATGTTGATTTAATTCTGTGTTTTGGGTCGTTGTCCTGTTGCATTACCCATACTCTGTTGAGCTTCAGTTGGCAGACGGGTGGTCTTACGTTTTCCTGCAAAATGTCTTCATAAACTTGGGAATTCATTTTTTTGTTGATGACAAAAATCCATCCATGACGTGAGGCAGCAAAGCAGCCCCAAATTATGATGCCCCCTCCACCATATTTCACAGATGAGATGAGGTTTTGATGTTGGTGTGCTGTGACTTTTTCTCCACACAGTGTTGTGTGTTCTTTCCAAACAACTCAATTTTGGTTTCATCTGTCAACAGAATGTTTTGCCAGTACTGCTGTTTAACAATCCATTGAGTATGTTGGCAGAATACTGGGGTAGCTTGCCAGGTCTCCCCAGGCCAGAGCTGTTTTCATATATAGAAGCGAAACATGGACCACGAATAAATCAGACAGGAGGAAAATTGATGCTTTTGAGCTGTGGTGTTGGAGGAGACTTCTATGAATTCCATGGACAGCACGTATCACCAATCTCGAAGTTCTGGAGTGAATCAAACCAAACATCTCGTTAGAAGCCAGAATCACCAAACAGCAATTAGCCTACTTCGGCTACGTGATGAGAAGCCGCTCTTTGGAGAAAGACATCATGCTCGGAATGGTTAGTGGACGTAAAGGACAAGGTCGACCAAAAACTCGTTGGCTTGACACCATCAAACAGGACACAAATATGGCACTCACCAAAATAAAAGAAGCTGTATATGATCTACAAGGATGGAGAACATTGATCCTACGAGTGACCGAGAATCGATTGTGATTGAATGGATAAGAGAGAGCTGTGAAACATCCAGGTGGTCTTTTGTAAACTACAAACATGCAGCACTGTTTTTTTTTGGACAGCAGTGGCTTCCTCCGTGGTGTCCTTCCATGAACTCCAGTCTTGTTTAATGTTTTACTTATTGCAAATTTGTCAACAAAATGTTAGTATGTGCCAGATATTTATGTAAGTCTTTAGCTGACACGAGGATTCTCCTTTACCTCATTGAGCATTCTGTGCTGTGCTCTTTCAGTCATCTTTACAGGACGACCACGCCTAGAGAGAATAGCAACAGTGCTGAACTTTCTCCATTTGTAGACAGTCTGTCTTACCGTGGAAACATGAACATCAAGGCTTTTAGAGATACTTTTGTGACCTTTTCCAGCTTCATGCAAGTCAACAGTTATTAAACGTGGTTCTTCTGAGAGCTTTTTTATGTGAAGCATGGTTCGCATCAGACAGATGCTTCTTGAGAACAGCAAACTCAAAACAGTGTTTTTCAGAATCAGGCTTTATTGGCCATGTTTGCTCACACATACAAGGAACTTGCTTTTGGTTACAGTGGCTCATACTGTAACAACAAGAAGGAAAAGAAACACACACACTCACACATACACTCAGTGGTCATATATAAACTTTACATAGTGCATATATATTAAGGTGCTGGTTGCAGCATTTATGTGCAGTAGGGCAAAGTGACAAGGCAAGTAGTGTGTAGTTGTTGTTTTAAAGTGCAGAAGAAGTAAGAGACCAGGACATATAGTGTTTTGTGAATAGTAATGTTAACTGTTCAGGAGAGTAATGGCATGTGGGAAGAAGCTTCTCTGTAGCCTGGTCATCCTGATCTACAGACTCTCTTACAGGTTTTATCAGGTTTAGCTACTGAAGGTGGAGTAGCTGTTTGCTACCTCAGCACAGCTCATTTGGTGTAAGTTTTAATTCAGCACAAGCGGTAAGTACACATTTCATTATGGTTGGAGCTGAGCTTTTTGTGTGTTCAGAGTGTGGCATGTATAGTTTAAACCCCATTTCCACCATTAGTGCTAATGGTAATGCTAATGACTGTGCTAAGTGTCAGCTAGTTAGCTCTCTGGTGGAACAGGTGGACCAGTTGGAGGCGCGCATCCGGTTTTTATTAAGGGATAGAGAGCAAGGATTAGTACCCCCGGCTGCCTTAGGGAGAGTTAGCACCCCCTCGACTCCGGCATTAGAGCCCTCACAGCGGGGCGAATGGGTGACGTCTCGGCGGCATAGTCGGAAAGCTAAGGCTAAAGCTAGCCCACCTGAACACCACTCTCCACCCATTCACGTGTCAAACAGGTTTGCCCCACTCAGTGAAACACCCGCTGTGAAGCCTGTTAAAAGTACTCTGGTTATAGGAGACTCCATTGTCAGACACGTGAAAATAGATAGCTCCTTAGAGGCGCCAGCATATAAGACATATTCCAGGATAGTCATACACGTAGGTGCCAACAACATTTGTCTGCAGCAGTCGGAAGTAACTAAGCGTAGCATTATAGAGGTGGTAAAGCTGGCCCAGACTATGTCTGATACTGTTATATGCTCTGGCCCCATTCCAATGCGGCGAGGCGATGAGACGTACAGCAGACTCCTAGCGCTGAACTGCTGGATGACCAAGTGGTGTTCGGAAAACCAAGTGGGCTTCATAGACAATTGGCAAACATTTGCGGGTAAGCCTGGTCTTTTAGGATGGTGTCCACCCCACGCGGGAGGGTGTCGCTCTGCTTTAACGCAACATAGCCCATAGTCTGTTAGTTAGCCGGCAGGGTAGTGTAAATAAGTCACTTACCAGAGCCAAGACCGGGCCGCAGATAAACTGGCTTAACCAACCATCTGCGAGCTGCCTTGAGGCGTCACCTAGGTTCAACTATACTGACACTGTGTCTGTGCCCGGAATTAAAGTCGTAGAAAGTCTTCAACAGCTTGTCATAGTAACTTAATTAATATTCCATTATCATGTCCAAATAATAATTATAGCATCTCTGATCTAAAGTTTGGGTTACTCAATATAAGATCTCTAAGTTCAAAAGCACTTATTGTGAATGAAATTATAAGTGATCAGAAATTTAATATTTTATGTCTTACAGAAACATGGATTAGACCCGATGACTATTTAGCACTAAATGAAGCCAGCCCTGAAGGTTATAATTATGTTCACAGTCGAGATTGTCAGGAACTGGAGGCAGTGTAGGTATAATCTACCAAAACACTTTAAACATTAACCAAAAATACTGAGACATTTAAATCCTTTGAAATTCTTTTAATTAATATAACCAATCCAGCTACAAATAAGGTTGCATTTTCATTATTTAATATATACAGGCCTCCGGGGCCCTATTCAGAATTCTTAAAAGAATTCAGTGACTTTGTGTCAAGTGTAGTAGTGTACAGTGATAAAGTAATAATTGTAAGAGACTTTTAATATACATTTTGAAAATATAGATGATTCACTAAAAAAGGCGTTTACAGCTATTTTAGATTCTACAGGTATTACCCAAAATGTAAAAGAACCTACACACTATTGAAATCATACCCTGGATTTAGTTTTGATCTTGGGAATGAACTTGGATAACTTAAACATTTTTCCTCAAAATCCAGCAGTTTCAGATCATTATCTAGTCTCGTATGAGCTACATCTCAATCACAATATATGCAGATCTCCACATTATTGCATGAAACATTCATTAACATCAGATTCAGCCCAACAATTTATAGAAAACCTCCCAGACTTATCAATTCCCATTTACTCTTCATTAAGTTCAATGGATTTAGAAAGACTGACTGATCGTTTAGGAAATACCTTTCGTTCAACACTAGACATTGTAGCACCTCTTAAATATAAAAAGACAAGGCAGAAAAGGCTTGCCCAATGGTATAATGATCAGACTCGCACTTTAAAGCAAGTAGTTCGGAAATGAGAGATAATGGCGGTCAACTAAACTAGAAATATTCCACCGTGCCTGGAAAAACAGCTTTACAGAGTATAAAAAAGCCCTCAATAAAGCACGTTCAGAATATCTGGCATCCCTGATTGAAACCAATAAAAACAATCCTAGAGTACTTTTCAGTGTGATTTCTAAGCTTACAAAAAATCCAATTCCAGCTAATCTTACTAGTGACACCTTTATGAACTTCTTCAATAATAAAATAGAAAACATTAGACAAAAAACTACATCTGTAGCCTTAAACACAAGCTGTCTGCTATCAGACTTAGATGAAACAAAACAGCTTTGAAAGACAGGCTGGAAGTTTTTAATCCAATAACTAGATCTGGAGAAAATTATTGCTTCATCAAACTGTACAACTTGCAGACTTAGTGCTATTCCTTCCAAATTACTTAAAGAAACACTCTGTTACAATTACACCTATTTTAACAATAATAAACTCGTCCCTTAACTTAGGACACGTACCCAAAACTTTTAAACTAGCAGTTATTAACCTTTGATCAAAAAATAAAATTTAGACCCTAATATATTGTCCAATTATAGACCTATCTCTAACTTACCATTCATGTCTAAAATTTTTGAAAAAGTTTGGCCCAACAGCTTTGCTCATATTTGCATAAAAAACAAATTTATGAAAAGTTCCAATCTGGATTTAGGCCCCATCATAGCACTGAGACAGCTCTTATTAAGATAACAAATGATCTTCTTGCCTCTGATCACGGCTGTGTACCCTTATTAGTTTTACTTGATCTAAGTGCAGCTTTTGATACAATAGACCACAATATTCTACTAAAAAGACTAGAGAACATGGTTGGAATCACAGGACCAGCCCTATTGTGGTTTAAATCTTATCTAACAGAACGTTACCAGTTTGTAAATGTTAATGATGTATCATCCAACAGTACAAAAGTGAGATGTGGAATTCCACAAGGATCTATCTTAGGACCTCCATTATTCATACTTTATATGCTTCCATTAGGCCACGTTATAAGTAAACATAATATTAATTTCCACTGTTATGCAGATGATACACAACTTTATATATCAGCTAAACCTGACGACAGGATCAGATTAAAGGAAATGGAAGATTGTGTAAAAGATGTGAAATGCTGGATGTCGTATAACTTCCTTCTCTTAAATAGTGACAAAACAGAGGTCCTTCTTCTGGGCCCGAAAACCATGAGAAATAAATTATCAGGCTTAAATTTAAATCTGGATAACTTCACTGTTACACCTGACTCAATAGCCAAAAATTTTGGTGTCATAATTGACTCAGATTTATCATTTGACCAACACATAACTAAAACTACTAGAACAGCTTTTCTACATCTCCGTAATATTTC
>BRDA01012567.1:37908-51449 GCA_036984385.1 Crenuchus spilurus | reverse complement strand
TGTTGAGTGATGTTGAGAAATGTTGAGTGATGTTGAGAAATGTTGAGTGATGTTGAGAAATGTTGAGGGATGTTGAGAGATCTGGAGAGATGCTGAGAGATGCTGAGAGATGTTGAGTGATGTTGAGAGATGCTGAGACATACTGAGAGATGTTGAGAGATGTTGAGTGATGTTCAGAGATGTTGAGAGATGTTTGAGAGATGTTGAGAGGTCCTGAGAGATGTTGAGTCATGTTGAGAGATCTGGAGAGATGCTGAGTGATGTTGAGAGATGCTGAGAGATGTTGAGTGACTTTGACAGATGTTGAGAGATGTTGAGAGATGTTGAGAGGTGCTGAGAGATGTTGAGTGATGTTGAGAGATCTGGAGAGATGCTGAGTGATGTTGAGTGATGTTGAGAGATGTTGAGAGATCTGGAGAGATGCTGAGAGATGTTAAGTGATGTTGAGAGATGTTGACAAATCTGGACAGATGCGGAAAGATGCTGAGAGATGTTGAGTGATGTTGAGAAATGTTGAGTGATGTTGAGAAATGTTGAGTGATGTTGAGAAATGTTGAGGGATGTTGAGAGATCTGGAGAGATGCTGAGAGATGCTGAGAGATGTTGAGTGATGTTGAGAGATGCTGAGACATACTGAGAGATGTTGAGAGATGTTGAGTGATGTTCAGAGATGTTGAGAGATGTTTGAGAGATGTTGAGAGGTCCTGAGAGATGTTGAGTCATGTTGAGAGATCTGGAGAGATGCTGAGTGATGTTGAGAGATGCTGAGAGATGTTGAGTGACTTTGACAGATGTTGAGAGATGTTGAGAGATGTTGAGAGGTGCTGAGAGATGTTGAGTGATGTTGAGAGATCTGGAGAGATGCTGACAGATGCTGAGAGATGCTGAGAGATGCTGAGAGATGTTGAGTGATGTTGAGAAATGTTGAGTGATGTTGAGAAATGTTGAGTAATGTTGAGAAATGTTGAGTGATGTTGAGGGATCTGGAGAGATGCTGAGAGATGTTGAGAGATGTTGAGTGATGTTGAGAGATGCTGAGAGATGCTGAGAGATGTTGAGAGATGTTGAGAGATGTTGATTGATGTTGAGTGATGTTCAGAGATGTGGAGAAATGTTGAGTGATGTTGAGAAATATTGAGTGATGTTGAGAAATATTGAGTGATGTTGAGTAATGTTGAGAAATGTTGAGTGATGTTGAGGGATCTGGAGAGATGCTGAGAGATGCTGAGAGATGCTGAGAGATGCTGAGAGATGTTGAGAGATGTTGAGAGATGCTGAGAGATGCTGAGAGATGTTGAGTGATGTTGAGTGATGTTCAGAGATGTTGAGAGATGTTGAGAGATGTTGAGAGATGCTGAGAGATGCTGAGTGATGTTGAGTGATGTTGAGTGATGTTTAGAGATGTTGAGAGATGTTGAGAGGTGCTGAGAGATGTTGAGTCATGTTGAGAGATCTGGAGAGATGCTGAGTGATGTTGAGAGATGCTGAGAGATGCTGAGAGATGCTGAGAGATGTTGAGAGATGTTGAGAGGTGCTGAGAGGTGCTGAGTGATGTTGAGAGATGTTGAGAGATGTTGAGAGATGCTGAGTGATGTTGAGAGATGTTGAGAGATGTTGAGAGATGCTGAGAGATGCTGAGAGATGTTGAGTGATGCTGAGAGATGCTGAGATGTTGAGTGATGTTCAGAGATCTGCAGAGATGTTGAGAGGTGCTGAGAGATGTTGAGAGATCTGGAGAGATGCTGAGTGATGTTGAGAGATGCTGAGTGATGTTGAGAGATGCTGAGTGATGTTGAGAGATGTTGAGAGATGCTGAGAGATGTTGAGAGATGCTGAGAGATGCTGAGAGATGCTGAGAGATGTTGAGAGATGCTGAGAGATGTTGAGAGATGTTAAGAGATGTTGAGTGATGCTGAGAGATGTTGAGTGATGCTGAGAGATGTCGAGAGATGCTGAGAGATGCTGAGAGATGTTGAGAGATGTTGAGAGATGTTGAGAGATGCTGAGAGATGCTGAGAGATGCTGAGAGATGTCGAGAGATGTCGAGAGATGCTGAGAGATGCTGAGAGATGCTGAGAGATGCTGAGTGATGCTGAGTGATGCTGAAAGATGCTGCGGGATGTTGAGAGATGTTGAGAGATGTTGAGAGATGTTGAGAGATGCTGAGAGATGTTGAGAGATGTTGAGAGATGTTCAGAGATGTTGAGAGATGCTGAGTGATGTCGAGAGATGTCGAGAGATGTCGAGAGATGCTGAGAGATGCTGAGAGATGCTGCGGGATGTTGAGAGATGTTGAGAGATGCTGAGGGATGTTGAGAGATGTTCAGAGATGCTGAGTGGGATGCATTGTTGTTTGTTGATTTTGTATCTTGTATTTAATGTTGGCAGACACATTTCCTTTTGGAGCAACCTTTTTGCAGGTTTCATTCATTCTTTTAAAAATGACAAAATAACAGAAAATAAATTACCTTCACATGTCACAGCTCTACAGACATGAACTTTTCCCCAAACTCTGCAGAGCTGTGACCTGCAAGTAACCAAATTCGACACCTGAAAATAGTTGAAATGTTCATATAATAGAACAGCCACCATCTTCCCTACCTGACATGGTGTGTGTGTGTGTGTGTTAGGTTATCTTGAGCAGGGTCTGCTGGTTAAAGATGAAAAGAAGCTTCGAAAGCGCTACACTGACAGCCTGCAGTTTAAGCTGGACCTCGTCTCCATGATCCCAACTGACTTCCTCTACTTCTACTTCGGAGTTAGCTACCCGGAGATCCGGATGAACAAACTGTTCCGGGTGAACCGGCTATTTGAGTTTTTCCAGCGAACGGAGACCAGGACCAACTTCCCAAACGTGTTCCGAATCTCTAACCTCGTCATGTACATCGTCATCATCATCCACTGGAACGCCTGCATGTATTACTCCTTCTCCAAGGCCATCGGCTTTGGGGCTGACAGGTTTGTTTACCCGGACACTTCAAATCCAGAGTTTGGCCGTCTGGTGAGGAAATACGCCTACAGCATGTACTGGTCCACTCTCACGCTCACCACCATAGGAGAGACTCCTCCCCCGGAGAAAGATTCTGAGTTTTTCTTTGTGGTCACTGATTTTCTGGTTGGAGTACTGATTTTTGCTACCATTGTCGGTAACGTTGGTTCCATGATCACCAACATGAACGCAGCCAGAGCTGACTTCCAGGCCCGGATTGATGCCATTAAACAGTATATGAGCTTCAGGAATGTCACCAAAGACCTGGAGAAACGTGTCATCAAGTGGTTTGACTACCTGTGGACCAACAAGAAGGCGGTGCGTAATAAACTGTTTCCTGCTAGTTAGAGAGAGAGAGAGAACTGATACATATTAATGATGGTTGTTAGCATGGGCATGGAAGTGGGGGGAAAAGTGGACCTGACTACCCAGGGCCCGAGTAGGGAGAGGGGCCCATAAAAATCATTATTATTATTATTATTTTTTGGTTGTTTTTATTTCGAATGAACTGGGCCCTCAAATTAATGATTTATTCATTCATATTTCAAATATATTGATAATATCAACTGAGGAACTGAACTTTAGTCACAGTCCTCTCAACATATTGGACATTCTGGGGGCCCCTCTTGGAGGCCCAAAATGGTTTAGTCCGCCCAACAGCAACTAGCGACGTCAGTGAGCCTAGATTGAATGACCTGGGTGCTACACATCATGCTCAGAAATCAGGATTTCAAAAGAAGAAAGAAAGGGAGGAAAAAGGATGAAGGCAGAATGAGGGGAGACAGTTGTTGACGGCTTTCTTTCCCAAAGGTGAACCGAGTTTTCTTGTTATGCAAAGTCCAATTAAAGTTAAAGTGGTCCACTCCAGAAAGCTGCGGCTGATTTTTGGAGGCTCACGTGAAGTCGTTAGTTTAGTTAGTTGCCAACCAGGCTGCTTGTGTCTGTAAGTATAAAGACAATTATGTTAATCAATTAAACAACCAGTTTCAGAAACAAACAATGGCAGAGAGAGAGAGAGAGCGAGCTAAAAGTGAAACTCTGTGCTGAGACTTAATAAATGATCCACCAGCAATATTTCTGCTACATATTTCAACATGTAAATATCTACATCAACATAATCTGATCTGTTTGTAGCTTAAAACTTTATTTATGCTTTTTTATTTAAATAAATACCCCCTTTTTTTACTGCCCAAATGGACATGAAATAAACACACATCACAGCTTCAGGTTCTAAAGAAGTGAACATAGGGATCATGAGCTGTTTTGAATCAGGTAACACGTAAATGAGGTGGAAACATGACGGTTCACGACAAGGTGTCACCATGATGCTATTTTTGCTTAAAATTATGAATTTCATGTAAAATAATCTGCTTGTTACAGGTGGATGAGCGGGAGGTGCTGAAGTATCTGCCAGACAAACTAAGAGCAGAAATCGCTATAAACGTTCATTTGGACACTCTGAAGAAGGTTCGGATCTTTGCAGATTGTGAAGCTGGGCTGCTGGTGGAGCTGGTGCTGAAGCTGCAGCCTCAGGTCTACAGCCCTGGAGATTACATCTGCAAGAAGGGCGACATTGGGCGAGAGATGTACATCATCAAAGAGGGAAAGCTGGCTGTAGTTGCAGATGATGGAATCACACAGTTTGTCGTTCTGAGTGACGGAAGCTACTTTGGAGAAATCAGCATCCTCAACATCAAAGGCAGCAGAGCCGGAAACCGCAGAACCGCCAACATCCGCAGTATCGGATACTCTGATCTGTTCTGTCTTTCCAAAGATGACCTAATGGAGGCACTAACGGAGTATCCGGAGGCCAAGGCCATGCTGGAGGAAAAGGGACGACAGATCCTCATGAAGGTATGACTTCATGGTACAACAAAGCCTTTTAAGATGATGTGATGAAGACTTTACAGTGGTGGTGACAGGAAGCAGACATCAGTGTCTTCACCACAAATATGTCCATTTTGTTTACTTTCCAAACCCACCAGTGAACAAACACACGTCTTCTGAGTGTGTACACTGGAGGTAATGATGATAAAAACAGATGAAGTTTTCTTTGGGGACTATTTTGCCTTATAGTGTCCTGCATGTGTCCCTCCACCATGAATGCATTTTAAAAAGGTCAAAAAAAAGGTCATCAAGCGATGTCTCAGACATCAGACAGTGTGTTCATAAACATTTTATTTAATCATTTTCTGTGAAGTAGCTTTTAAAGAGCATCTGATTCCCATCCAAACCACTGTGAACTGTTCTGACTTGGTGATTTAGACTAGAATGAAGCGTTTCATACCAAACCTCTCCGAATGAGTCTGCTTACATATTCAGCATTTAATTATGCAGATATTTTTAACTTTAAATGACAAAAGAAAGCTGGAAGCACTCTCTGAAGAAAGCTAATCTACAGTCTGAAGTTGGAGCTGAGGATTAATTATAAGCTCATCACACATCATTAAGCATCCCGTCAGAGGAGCTCATCTCAAACTGGGACACAGGCCAACTAGAGCAGCCTCTAACACAAAGAACAAAAAGTCCAGAAAAGCTCAGCATTCAATAGTTTACAGAACAATGACATGATAAACAGTCTTAGTCCTGTACAGCCTGAGCCATCAAATCATTTCCAGAAAACTCTCCAGCCTTTGAAACTGGTGTCTGACCAATTAAGAAAAAAATCTATTATATACAGTACTTGTATATATGTTTGATACGTCCAGAATATACTAGTCATAACATGTTTACAAACAAAAACAAACAGAACACAAACCTTTTTAACCCTTTATACACCGAGTTTCCTTTACATTATCATTAACTGTTATTCTGGCTTCCATCTGGAAAAGACTGGACTGTTCTGTAACTGTTATTCTGGGTGGAACATTTGGGCTAAAGATGAGGAAAGATCTGTGCAGGTGTATAGAAATAACTTAATGATAAGCATAATACAACCAAAAACAAACAAAATGACAACCAAGATCACAAACAGAGCAGAGAAGAGAAACTAAACAGAATAAAGAAGATTAACGGACATTACCAACAACCAGCCTACAGAACTCAACTTACATACGATAAGTAAGACAGGGGCAGTTAGGCCTCACACTACACAGGATAACTCAGGGAAGCTAAACAGAGGTCCGGCAGGCCTCAATCTACACAAGCTAAAGATGCCACTCAGGCTAAAGAAGCTACACAAGCTAATGAGCTAACAAGCTAATGAGCTAACAAAACAAACATATATAGGACCCTTAAAGGTAGGAGACAGAGGGCTGTTAGAGTGTGCAGAGACAATAAAATGACAATAACTAGCAAACAGTTCTTCAGGCTTGGCTTAAGTAGCCCAGATAATCAGAGTCTGAATGGTGACAGGTGGGAGGAAGTCACGAGATCGAAGGAGCGCCAGGGATTCTGGGAAGTGTAGTTCAGGAGCAGGCAGCAGGACACTCGGGTAAATCTGAAAATAACTTGAGTATTCTGTAACTGTTGTCCTGAGTGTAATCCATGAAAGACTTAAGCTACGTCTACATTCATTCACTCTAGTTTTTTTTTTTTGTTCCTTATTATTATGCAGGATAATCTGCTGGATCTGGAGGTGGCGAAGCAGGGTCCTGATCCCAAAGATATGGAGGAGAAGGTGATAAAGATTGGTTCTGTACTGGATGACCTGCAGACCCGATTTGCTCGTCTCCTGTCCCAGCACGAGGCCGTCCAGAGCAGGCTAAAGAGACGAGTGACCAAACTGGAGACCAAAATCACATCTACAGGAGTGGTCTTCTCAGAGATGATCAAACCAGAGCAGACCTCTCTACCTCCTCCACCATCAGAGGAGAAGAAAGAAGAGGAGAAGAAAGGTGGTGATGAGCAGAAGTAGCAGGATGGCAGCTAAGGACTTTCTCTGCTGTGGACGAGGGGAGAACCTGAGAACCAGCTGTGGGACATATTTGTATCTGTTCCAGTACTGATGATCACCGACATTACACTGAATGTTTTATTCAATATGTTATGCAACTGAAAGCTGCAGGTGGCTGTTATCTGGTGTGATTTATTTATCTTCTCTAAAACTACTGGACTCTTACTGTCCAATGCAAAGTTTAAATAGAGCCTCTCAGCTCAGAATAACCAACAATACACACTCTTAAAGGGCCCATATCAAGGAAAACCACATTTCCATCATTTTTAATAAAAAGAATTTGATGTAAGATGTAAATACCACACCAAACCATTCACTTCCCTGTCCATATGGCCCATATAATGGAATTAAACTGCAAACACTATTTTAAATTCATTGTTTTTGTGAAGTCATGAACCGTTTAGCCCCACCCATTCAGTGTACAGCAATTCAGCTCTGCCCAGTTATGATGAAATTACACTATTTTGAACAAGGTACAACACAGTGTATCTAAATGTAAACGGTGTAAACGGGTCTGTGGACCAGTGCTGGGCCAGGAAACAAGACCCAGTCCACATTATACACTATATATACACTATGTCACATTAGGACACCCCTTCTAATGAACATATTCAACCATTTTAAGTTGACACAGATGTTCTCATGTATTCTGTGTTCTCTTAAATGATGGTGTACTTCCAGTACCTTTGGGATGAGGTGGGGAGTTTGGGGATGAGATGGAGCACTGCTCATCCTGACCTCAGGTGTCCTAAAACTTTTGTCCAGTGTACATTTGTGTAACTTTTTGCTGTACATTTGACCATGTTTCATATGATAACCCCCATCCCACACATGTCCATGACTGAACAATCCACAAGACAATAGCTACTTTAAAATCAGCCAAAACAGGTTGGGGACCACTTCTCTTAGGGCCTGATTTTGAGACATAAACATCATACATGGAAACATTACATACATAGGAAACATTATTTTAGAAGCTTTTTTTCTACCTATAGCACACATTCTTTATATATTATGTAATATATTAGAGGCAAAACATGCATTTTGGTTTGTTGTTCATATGTACATATGTAAATTCATAGTCATATTTATAGGAATATTTTAGGACAAAACAGGGTTAATGGTGCCCTCACCTTCTCTACATATGATTGTCTTTATTAAGCTGAGTCTGGCTGATCCAGCACAAACTTTCAGAAGTTTTATTTGTATTATTATGAAAAGAGGCTGAAGCCAAAGAACTATTATTGTCTTTCTTGCATAGTGCACTTTTAAGTAGCTCTTTACCATAACATACTAATTAAAATGTTGGTTTAATTAGGAAGAAGAATATAATTTATAGTGAGTTACCTATTGTTACTAGTCTGTTGCTGAGTTTACTGTTTTATTTTGGGGCTATAAAAATACTGTATTTTACATGATCTCAGTAAAGTACTTTTAACCAAACATGTTTTGCAACCTTTAAAAAATCTGATCAAATTTCTTGACATCACTGAATAAATCAAATCAGTGGAAGTCTATTTCCACCACTTAAAATCAGTATCTATATGTAAAAGCAGTATATACTTTAATACTTTTTACTACTAAAATCTAAAATATATATATATATATACTCTTTATATTTGTATATACTTAAATACAGCATTTCTCTACAAGTTTTAGAGAAACATTTAACATGCAATATTTTCATTAATAATAATAATAATAATAATAATAATAATAATAATTATTATTATTATTATTATTATTATTATTATTATTATTTAGGTGAGTTGCAGAAACTATTTTAATTAATAGACTTATAGTCACTTTTCAAAGTAAAGGCTTTAGTAACACTTTAATACAGCACATATATGAATGACGTAACACTCATTACAGTAATAAAGTTATATCACAGCAGCTTTATTAAAGGGGACTTTTACATCATTTCAACGTCTGTGTGCGCTGAATATTGTGCTCATTCGTTTCCTGAAATTATTATTATTTTAAATAAAAGACAATAGAAACAAAGAAAGAAAACACAAATGACATTTGTTGTAATGTAATCAATACATGGAGCACAAATTGGAGACTTTTATGTACTTCTTTTTTTTTTTTTTTTACTTTAATGTCATTTTTGACATAAAATAATTAATAAAATAAAATAATAAAATAATATAATAAAATTATTACATTATTGTCGATTATTATAAAGCAGTTCACTTAATAAAGAAAAATAATAAAAATAATTTTAATAAAAATTCTGAAAAACTCAAATTAAATTCAGCTAAAACACATAGATAAAAAACAAATCAATTAAAGAATGAATGAAGTGAACCACCACACGACACGTTGCGTTTTCCAACGTGGACGGGAGTTGTAGTTTTTAAAGTTACCTGTAATACTAACAGCGAGCATAAGAGAACTACTCTTCCCATAATGCACGGCTGTTCCCGTGGGGCGCGTGTGTGGACAGAGTGCGCGAGCCCGGCAGCTTGGGGTGAGTTAGCGTTGTGTTTCCTGTGTTTTTATGTGTTTTAAAACGACTTCGGACGTGAAATGTAAACGTCTCTGTCAGAAAATGTCGCAGAATCCCTGACGTAACGTTTTACAACATGTCTGTGACATTTTACACCTTACATTTTACAGGTTTGTAGTAAGTTTGTGAGCTAGCAGTTTAGCAGTCTGAATGACTAGAGCTCCAACCTGAGACAAAATAAACACATCTGATCGTATAATCATCAGTGCTTTCTGTATACTTTAGCTTTTTATTACCACCTAGACTACACCTGATGTTAGCTTGTTTTCACTTACCAAAACTCACAGCAGGAAAAGTCTTAAATCAGTAACTCACAGACAGTGTGTGAGAGAGACAGATACAGAGATGGACAGACAGATGATGTGATGAAGCACAGTTCAGTAGGAGATCAGTACTGTGTCTGCAGTAAGGAGACTTGTCTTATTGAAGTGGTTAAGGACTACCTCACTGAGCACAGCTGTATCACTCTGACTCTGAATGTGCTTCTCTGTTGTTTTGTCTTGTTTACAGGGTCTCTGAGATATTGTCCAGCTTATTGGTGTTAATCTTTGATGCTTTAATGAGGAATTAAGTGCAGCCTTTAAAGTCTCTACTAAGGATGTGCGAGATGAATAAAGTGTGATGACACTGATGTTGTGATGGTGAACTGTGATTACTGCAGTGTGTAGGCTTTTCCTTTTTATTACTGTGTAAATAAACATAATCTCCCTTTCAACCCAACTGCAGAATATAATAATAATAATAAAACATATTTGCAAAACAGCATGGTCATGGGCAGATATATCTGATTTTTTTTATCCATTTGGGATTTGTCCTATTTGAACCTGTTTTCCTTTTTGTGATTTGCCAAGGTATTCTCCATGGAGCCAGCTTGGCGACAGCAGGGCAGAGGTCGTGGCCGGGGTCGAGGTCAGACTGTGGGTGAAGTGTTTCCAGGGCGACCCCAGAGTGAGGAAGATGGAGTGAGGATTGGGCGAGGACGGGCCAGTTCTGCAATGACTGTAGTAACGAAACCAGAACCTCCACCAAGCAAGGGTATGAGGAGGAGATTTAGAAGCCATTTAAGTCTTGCATCTACTTGCTTGTGTGAAAAGCTAGATATAAACATGTGAATTTTAATCAGATTACAGTTGGATTACTCAAACATTTGAGTGTCCACAGACAGAAAAACTGATTTGTTGCACACCCTTGTGAACACTTAAGAAGTTGGTGTACTTTGGATTTATCCAGAATTTTTCTTTTGGTATTTGAGAACATGTAATAGACTGGTAGTAATAAATGTGATAAAACAGGTTTACAGTAGGTTGCTAGAAGTAAATCAGAAATTGTATCTCATCTCA
Source organism: Crenuchus spilurus (assembly GCA_036984385.1). NCBI lineage: Eukaryota > Metazoa > Chordata > Actinopteri > Characiformes > Crenuchidae > Crenuchus > Crenuchus spilurus. Next base: position 40,710 of record BRDA01012567.1, on the reverse strand, counting down.
TCTCTGATTCACCTGTTTGCACAAGTTTCAGACAGATGAGTTTTTCCCAGGTTTGCAATTTTGATCCACAGCAGTGTAATACAAATCTATGGTGGTTGGCGGCCCCTAGTGGTAGGTGGTCCAGTGTACTGAATTTCCAGAAATTAGTCAGTGGTCAGTACTGGTAGTCATGATTTATTTATTTTCTCCTGATATTCAGGCCTGTAAGAATGTTTCTCTGTCTCTGTATTTCTGTCCAGTTGTGTCCTCTCAGTCCAGATTTGATGAGATCAGGAAGTCCAACCAGGCTGCTGCTCAGCGTTTTGCAGAGAAAGACTATAGTTCTTCATCTGAGGAGGAAGAGGATGATGATGATGATGAAGACAGAGGACTTGGGAAGCGAGGACAGATCCTGCAGTCGACGCTCATCACGTACACCAGTCACACAGGTGAGAAATGACTCGTATGCACATTCATGAGTTTCAGTACTGGGCTGTAGCTCTCACTCATATGTAGATTTTTCCGTCTCGAGTCAATTAAGAGGTTTGTTTTCTGTTTAGATTGTAGTTTTAATTATTTTTATATAAATAATTACGTTACATTATGGCCATTGGCATCCAGTGCAGGGAGTCTCATTGTGGCCAGCAGAGGACACAGAGTATAAAAGAAGGAAACTTCCTACTGTACAAGCTGAACATAGGATGCTGATTCATCAGCCAACAATAATTCAGGTTTTTCATTTATTGGCAAACAGCATATAGACCACTGATATCATGCGTCCCTAGTTTACACGGACAGATTTGATTTATGTTTGTGTTATGTAGGATTTACTGAGTTGTGATTGACTCAGTTTTACTTCACATAGATTTTGTGATGCTGCTTTATTGGTTGATGTATGGATCTGCATTTTTGTACTTGTTTGTTACGGTCAGGAGGAGACGTGTCGGATTTGGAGCGAACTCGGCAGTACCTGAATGAGGCGTTTCAGTCTGGAGCCATTACCTGCCTCATCTGCATCGCGTCTGTGAAGAGAACCCAAGCGGTGAGGCACAAATAAATCTGAGGTCCCCTGACCTACAATCACTGTCCTTATATGTCAACTTGATAATCATATAATTACAGACTGTAGCTCCTCCGGCTACCTCAGGTTCTGACCACAGGACTGCTGTTGCTGTTATTTTCTGAGTGGTATAAAGCACAGCAGTGACACTGATATGGTGCTATCGTGGTACTGAGTGTGTGGTATGAGTGTATTAGACCCTGTAATGCTGCTGGCCTGTTTACAGGGTGTATATCTTAATTTTTCTTAGATTTTTTGGCAAAAAGGTAGATGGGTGTAATGAATCTCTCCCTCTCTCTCTCTGTCTCAGGTATGGAGCTGTGTGGGATGCTATTGTATCTTCCACATCCCCTGTATTCAGAAATGGGCCAAAGACTCAATATTTCTAGTTTCCTCAGTAACAGATGAGGATTTTGGGAAAAAAGACCACCCCTGGCCATGGTGAGAAATTGACCGATCATAACCCAGCTGGGCACAGGCCTGTACAGAAGAGTTCAAATGAATACAAATTCTAATACATACAGTAAATATGTGCCATATTTAGATAAAAAATGTAGGTCGTACATGTGCATAAACAAAAATTAGGAATGTTAAGAAAATGTTTGTGTACATAAGTGTCTATGCAGATGTTTTGTAAAGATAATGTAGCACACAACTCTCCCTCTCAGTCCTAAGTGTAGGTATGAGTATGCTCCTCAGGAGACTCCGTGTCGTTATTACTGTTATTGTGGTAAAGAGGCTGACCCTGCCCCTGACCCCTGGCTCCTCCCACATTCCTGTGGACAAGTGTGTGACAGGGAGTTTAAACCATCCTGTGGACACCACTGCCTCCTACTGTGCCACCCAGGTACATGCACACACGCACACACTAATTATTATGATTAATATTTGGGCAGTCACAGTTATTACATGGCTGCCTGATTGTGATTATCTAGAATAAATATGATTATCTAGAATAGTGGCAGTTATTGTTTTTCACATGTTTATTTTACAACAATGTGAATTTTAATGTATGTTGAAGTAAATAAATGTAAATAAGAGAAGGCAGAATTACCTAAAACATAAATCTTTTTCTTGGTTTGTCTTATGACAACAAATGTTATAATTCTTCCTGTTTTTAAAGCTTTAGAAGCAAGGACGTAACTTTGGGTCCAATATTGGGGGGGTTGAGCTGTCTGCCTATTTATTCATTTATTAAATCATATATGTATTTAAATTTCTGTGTATTTACTCTGCACATTAAACAATTAAGAAATTTTTCACATTCTTCCAACAGTAACAAATATTTTACACTTTTAGAATCTATTATATGACGCACCTAAATTTCTCAATTTTCCAAGTGTCTGTATTTACCTTAAACCGTATGTATTTCATTAAACATTAAACTCTTTACTATTAAACACGTTCTGTATGTATTTTATGTATTCTGTATGGAATTTTTAAAAGTAGCCCACAAAACCGCATCCTGCCACGCTTGAATTTTCACGCGCGACTGGATTTTCAAACAAGCCCAATTTGACGTGAAACCGCGAACCTGGCAACCCTGGCGCTGTTGCTTAGCGCCAACGGGCTGGGTGATACCAAGTTTTTGTGGGGAAAGGGGGGGTTACATTACCAAATGATTAAACATGCTAGTATTTTACCCAAAATTGATCATAAAAAAAGAAAATTAACAAGTTATTCATGAAAGATGTTTTTGTAAATTGAAATTATGTGACTTTATTGGGGGGGGTTATAGTGATTGGTTCAGATTATTGGGGGGG
>BRDA01012564.1:0-18396 GCA_036984385.1 Crenuchus spilurus | reverse complement strand
GAGGTTCGACTATTGGCCGAATTCTCCTTTCCAGTACCCTAGAGTAGACCTTACCAGGAAGGCTGAGAAGTGTGATTCCCCTGTAATTGGGGCAATAAAATATAAATATAAAAAATAAAAATATAAATAATTATACATAAACAGTAAAACTACAACCAAAAAATATACAATTTTATAAACAATACAAATGTGTAAAATATTGTATAAAAAATAAAAAATGCAAAGATAAAAATACTCTTTAGATAGAAGTTTAATAAAACTGCAAAATATAAACAATAAAAAGTATAAACAGTAAAAAACACAAAAATATATACAGTTATATCAACAATAAAAAAAAAAATATTTTCATATACAGCATATTTTACACACATAAATATAAACATTATTTTGATAGAAAAATATAGACAAATGCTTTTGGCCAAAAAATATAAACATCCATAAACAGAGCTGTTGAATCGGTGAACTCAGTTCAATAGGTCATTAGTTAATTGCTTAATATTAAAGTTTTTGGTTCCTGTAACTTATTCATGTTTGGTGTTTGTTTGAGTAGAGGGGTACTCTGATGCTGAAGGAAATGCTGAAGATTGATGCTTCTGCAACAGCTGGCTCCGCCCCAGACTCCGCCTCTTCAACTCAGAACTCCACCATTCAGCAGCAGAACAGGAGGCGATCTTCTAAAAAACTGGGTGTGTAAAAGTCTATAAAATCACTCAACACACTGTAAAATCATAGAGCTGTCTTAAAGGGGAACTTGTTTTTCAAAATTTTGATTTCGCAATTCCAGGCAATTTGATGACGCTACATTTTAGTTTATATTTGTACTTATTTTATGTGGTTTAAACTCTTACATAAATGAATAAAAATGTTTTTATCCTTAAGCTGCAAAGATAAACACCCCCCAGGGTGAAGCTCCTGGACCCCCACAGACCACCCAGCCTCCACTACTGCACGGCATGGCTGCTGAACTGAGCCGAGTGTGTGCGGGCCTGAATATGGGCCCTCCGGAGTTTACCTTCCTCCACAACAGACAGGTACACACACTCTCCATTCATGCAATCTCAAATTTCATGGCCAAAAATGTATGAATGTTCCACAGAAAACAATAGAGACTATTATACCACAGACCAGTTCTGATTTACATTCTAAACACCAATCTGATATTCAGTAATGCTTAAATGTGAACCATTAAAAATAAATGATGTAAATGGGACATGTGTCAGACTTTGTATGTCAGAAATGTGAAAGGGTGCAGATGTCTCTGATTGGATATAAACTCTGTTCTGGGTTATAGAGTGTTTTCATAATAACAGTGTGGGGTATATTGAATAAAGATGTATGGATATGAGGACCCTATTTATTTAGTGACGGACGTGTCCTGGAATATTTATCAGCCTTTTGGAGCCCAAACATGTCCCAGACTGGGTTATTTGGTTTTTGTCAGTGTCATTTTAAAAGTGCTGTGTGCTGTGTTGTCTCTGCAGGGTCTGACTGTGTGTCAAGTGAAGCTGTCCAGTGGCCTTTTAGTGCACGGGCCTCAGTGCCAGTCTGAAAGTGAAGCCAAAGAGAAGGCTGCTCTCTTTGCCCTTCAGAGACTGGTAATATATCCTCTGTCTCTCTCTCTCTCTCTCTCTCTCACTGACACACACACACACACACACTCTCTCTCTCACTGTCTCTCTTTCTCTGTGTCTCTGTCTCTCTCTCTGTCTCACTCGCACTCTCTCTCTGTCTCACTCGCACTCTCTCTCTGTCTCACTCGCACTCTCTCTGTCTCTCTCTGTCTTTGTCTCTCTCTCTCTCTCACTGACACACACACACACTCTCTCTCACTGTCTCTCTTTCTCTGTGTCTCTGTCTCTCTCTCTGTCTCACTCACACTCTCTCTCTGTCTCACTCGCACTCTCTCTCTGTCTCACTCGCACTCTCTCTCTGTCTCACTCGCACTCTCTCTCTGTCTCACTCGCACTCTCTCTCTGTCTCACTCGCAGTCTTTCTGTCTGTCTCTCTCTCTCACTGACACACACACACACACACACTCTCTCTCACTGTCTCTCTTTCTCTGTGTCTCTGTCTCTCTCTCTGTCTCACTCACACTCTCTCTGTCTCACTCGCACTCTCTCTATCTCTCTCTGTCTTTCTGTCTGTCTCTCTCTCTCACTGACACACACACACTCTCTCTCTCACTGTCTCTCTTTCTCTGTGTCTCTGTCTCTCTCTCTGTCTCACTCACACTCTCTCTCTGTCTCACTCACACTCTCTCTCTGTCTCACTCACACTCTCTCTCTGTCTCACTCACACTCTCTCTCTGTCTCACTCTCTCTCTCACATTCACTCTCTCACACTCTGTCACTCTCTGTCTCTCTCTCACATTCACTCTCTCACACTCTGTCACTCTCTGTCTCTCACACTTTCTCTCTCACACTGTCACTCTCTGTCTCTCACTCTCTCACTCACACTCTCTCAGTCTCTGTCTCTCTCTGTCTTTCTGTCTCTCTCTCTCTGTCTCTCTCTCTCTCTCTCTCTCTGACACACACACACACTCTCTCTCTCACTGTCTCTTTCTCTCTGTCTCTGTCTCACTCTCTATCTCACTCACACTCTCTCTCTGTCTCTCACTCTCTCACATTCACTCTGTCTCTCTGTCTCTCACTCACACTCTCTCTCTCTCACACTGTCTCTCACTCTCTCTCACTCACACTCTCTCTCTGTCTCACTCTCTCCCTCACTCACTCTCTCTCTCTCACTGTCTCTGTCTCTCTCTCTCTCTCTCACTCACACTCTCTCTCACACACATTCACTCTCTCTCACACTCTCTCTCTCTGTCTCTCTCACTCACTCTGTTTCTCACTCTCTGTCTCTGTCTCACTCTCTCTCTCACACACATTCACTCTCTCTCTCACTCTCTCTCTCTCACTCTGTCTCTCCCACTCTGTCTCTCCCTCTCTCTCTCACTCACTCTGTCTCTCTCTCTCTCTCTGTGTCTCTCACTCTCTCTGTGTCTCTCACTCTCTCTGTGTCTCTCACTCTCTCTGTGTCTCTCACTCTCTCTGTGTCTCTCACTCTCTCTGTGTCTCTCTCTCTCTCTGTGTCTCTCTCTCTCTGTGTCTCTCTCTCTGTGTCTCTCTCTCTCACTCTCTCTGTCTCTATCTCTCTCCGTCTCTCTCTGTCACTGTGATTATACACTATTAGTCAACATGAACTCTCACAGCTCTGGTCTACATAAGAGATGTTTCTGAACCTCTGTCAGGTGTATTTGTGTTCCTCAGTGCAGAGTAATCAGCTGTGTGGGTCGTGTGAACACGTCTCTGTTGGTGTTTGTAATGGGGTTCAATATATTTGATTTAATCTAGTGAAAACAATTTCATGCTCTTTTCCTGATGTTTTGCAGACGTCGGTTGGCTCGTTTCCTCTTCCTCCTGCTCTGTTTTCTGCAGTGCAGCCCATCCGGCCAATGGCTCCGCATCCTTCCATATTCGGACAGCCTCCAGGTCAGTGCTTAAGATCTTTATGATGAATATGAATATGATTTAGCCTGGCCCACACTACAGGATTAACTTCTTACTGAGGTTAACGTCCGACACCCCACACATAATGACAATTCTCACAGATTTTTCTTTCCTTAAATGTTGTTGGTCTTGAATTCTACTGCTGCGTTTTGTGGACAGATGAGACCAAAGTAGAACTTTTTGGTTTAAATGAGAATCATTGTGTTTGGTGAAAGTAAAAAAGTATTCCATCATAAAGCCTCATCCCATCTGTGAAACGTGGTGGTGGTGGTATCATGGTTTGGGCCTGTTTTGGGCTAATGGATCTTCTGGAGAAACACTATGCATGTGGTTACCAGGGGTCAGACTAAATGGCACTTAATGAAAATATTTTTTATTTGTATAGCAAATCTCAATAACTTATCAGTTACCATGTATTAATATTTTGCCTGAGGCAATAAGACCTAACTTACTCTTTCTCATAAACCTGGATGATGACATGGATCACCACTGTTTCACCTGTAATTACACTGTTAATGTACATAGAGATGAATGTGTTTATGATGTGTCTGTCTTGTTTCTGAGTAGTATATTCTATTTTTACTAAATACACAGTAATGTTAGTGTTGCTGTACTGCAGGTTGTGTTCTCAGGATTTTGTTTTATGCACACGTGAATACATCATACAGGTGGTCTTTTGATGTCCCCACAAGGCTATGGTCCTCTGCCCTGGGCCTTACAGCTCCCCTCTCAGGCAGGACAGCCTTTCTATGGAGGAACATTTCCCGGTGCTCGAGCATCCCTGTTTGCCGCTCCAATCGGCTCACACAACCAGTTTGTCCCTCTACAGGTAGGGTCTACATTTTTTATTCAATTTCAAAAACGTAATGTTTCAAATGTCTTATTTGTGTTATTGGTGATATTTTTTACTATGCATGATTTTACATTTTACTATAAGTGATATTAAATTTTTACCATTAGTGATATAAAATGTTTGGTCTTGGTGAGGTAAAATTTTTTACTATAAGCAATATTACATATTTTACTATTGTATAAAATTGCTATTGGCGATATTAAATTTGTACTATTGTTGATGTACATTTTTTTATATTAGCAATATTAAATTTGTAGTATTGTTGATGTACATTTTTTTATATTAGCAATATTAAATTTGTACTATTGTTGATGTACATTTTTTAATATTAGCAATATTAAATTTGAACAATTACAAATTTTTGTATTTGATTTTACATTTTTACTACTAGTGATATAACATTTTTACTGATTCTAAGATGGTGAGTTTATTTATACTGCTGACCGTGAATGTCCCAAATATGCTGAATGAGGAACAAATCAGGGCCCTCACTGATTTTGCCCTTCGTTTGCTTTTTACATAGTCTCACAAGAGTCAGACTCATATTAAGGCATCTCCAATAATTAACATTGTAAAAAAGCTCATTTATGTTTATATTTTATTTATTTGTATTTTTTAGAATTTTATCCCTGATTTTCTCCCCAAGGTATTTTACTGGCCAATTAACTTGTCTCTTTCATCAACTCTCCCTATAACTATCACTTGCAGTGTCTGACTTTCTTGGGAGGGGCAGACGAGCACAGAGCAGACCTCCAATACCAGTGACGTCAAGCCCTTTTTTTCCAAACTGCTAGTGATACATCGTTGCCGGTCAGCTAGTGCGAGGAAAGTGCAGATCCCCGGTTCTGATGGATCGCCCAGCGTCATCATTATTTATAGTGTTAGGGAGAGTGCGCCATCTTGCCCACCTAAAGAGAGAGCACAACCAATTCTACTCTCTCGTGGCCCCGGCTGTCGATGGCAAGCAGTATGATCGGGATTCAAACTTGTGATCCTCAGATCATAGTGGCAAAGTCTCTGAGCCACTCGTTTCCCTTGTTTATATTTTAAATCGTTTCACATAAATGACGTATTTCAAAGCTTTTTTTCTTTTAATGTTGGTACTGTTTCAGTGGTAATTCACTCAAATGCCAAATAAACTTGAATCATTTATTCTTTTAGGTGACGAAGAAGCGAATTTCAGGCCGGAAGAACCAGGAATCAAAGCAGGAGTTTGCCAATGCAGCCCATTTTCATGGCAACGACATAACCCAGTCAGCCTCAGCGGTGCCCCAGTCTGCTTCCAGAAGCCCCTTGACCACCAGCGCTTCAGATTTTGCTGACAAAGCCCCGGCCCCAACTACCCCAAAAACGCCACGGCAAAACCCCGCCCCCCACACACCAGGCTCCGCCTCCAAACGCAGACAAAGAAAACTGGCTGTGAATTTCGACACGGCTAAAGTGACTGACTGATCTTTTGCAGTTCTCTCCGTTTCTTTATACATCCATCTGGTCTTTTATTATTGATTATTTTGTTTTAGACATTCAGATGATTTCGTGTGTTCATGATGGCTGTAAGGTTGGTCGTATGACCAGGTATAAACGCTGCTTTGCTTTTCCGTTCATTCCACTGAAGAATCTCGGCTCGTGTTCAGTGGTGAAGGAATTTCTTTTTCACCACCACTATGATCAAATTGACTGATCATGACAGATGTTTTACAGTAGCTTTGAGTGTGTTTACTTTCACCCCGTTCCAGATTACACTTTTATTCAAAGCGGTGCTTATTTTTCAACGCTGGCTTTTTAAATTTTTCTTTGTAAACACACTATACGTATAATTGCACCTGTGCGGTGAAACAGGTAAACATCAAGGCATTCATGAGACCTTTCTTTAAAGACAGACCTGGATCTTTCTCCACCAGGCTTTTTTTTCCTGCAGAAATTGATGTCCGAGTTTAAAGGAACTTTTCCAGTGTCTTCTACAGTTCCTGGGAACTTAGGTTGTGTCTCTACTTGTTGTCTATTTTAGCTCCACTGACTTATGAGCTTTTGTAGTTTGTAGTTAAAATCCATCTGTTTCTCTGTTTATTTGATCCTCCTTCATCCTGGTCTTCAATGGTCTGGACCCACACAGAGCAGGGATTTTTTGGATTCTCAGCACTTAGTGGCATTGGTGTGATGGTGTAACACTTTACTGCTCACCAAAAACATCCTGCAAGCACCAGGGAAGGACTAGAGGACCAATACAAACTGCAGCAGATGAGCTCCTGTCTCTACATCTATAAGGTTGTGTCTAATTACAGTGAGTGGACACAGTGTTCTGACCATTGAAGAACAGGGAAAAAGAGGCTAACAAAGGTGGGCTGCACTCTGTAATTGTAGAACTTCACCTATATGGTCAGTGAAGCTGATAAAATAGACAATGAGACCAGTGTGTGTGTACGTTTTAATCTATTTGGAAAAGAGAAAAATCCATCGACTCGGATTATACAATAGAAGCTGTTGGGCAGATGTTTTATTCCAACTACAAAACTTCTCCACCAAGTCATTATTATGCTGGCTGCTGATTGATGTTACACTACAGAGAAGGCAAGTAGAGACAATGTTGAAAAGTGCTGAAAGAGTTCCTTTAACCTAGATATTTAATCTCACTTCTCAGAGAGAAACTGGTTTAACAAGTCCTGAGTTCATTTTTCCAAAGGCACTGTAGCACAAGTTCAATACAAAAAGGTTGAATGCTTTCACATTTATGTATACTTTAACCCCTTCGTTTAGAATTCAGTACACGTTCTATTCATGTCTGCCTGCAGTTCGGCGAGACGTTATCAATCCGAAACTTTTTCAAGGGTTAATTCACAGCCAGGCCATCTTTTTTTCACTCTTTCTTTCAGTGAGGTGAGACCACAAGCCTACGTTCAGATTTTAAAATGTATTTAAATCCATGGGTTTTTTTTTTATCTACCATTTTAAAAATGGAATTTCTAATATTTGTTTAATTTTTTCAGCCCTTTTATTTTGTTAAATGACCCGCCCTAAATTTGTGTGAAAACTTTCTGTGGAAGCAACCCACCATGTCCTCTGCTGTCTGTTTTAATGTTGGAAAGTACAGTTGTGTGCCGTGTTATTTTGAAATGAACTCTGTAGCTAATTTAAAGACGTGAACCAAAATTTGCAAAAACACAAAAAGTTAACTGCACATCCCGATTTGGGACATGCTGTAAATAAACATTTAATAAAATTTTGTTATCATATTTGATTGTGCTTTTCTTTGTTTCAGCCGGTTTGTAAGCATTTTTATTTATCTGGTGTTTGCACATTAACTCCACTCAGCGATGAATTGGTGCCCTCTCCTGGGCTTATTTGGGATAGTCTAATGCGCCCAGTGAGGGGGTAGGGGACTAATCGCGACCCTGATAAGGATTATGCGGGTGGGTGGGATAATGGACGGATGAATGGATGGATGCACATTAACTCCCATTTGTCATTACTTAAAGTTGACTCCATTTTTCTGCAGAATTCGGTCAACTCGGATGTAAATACAGATTCCGACTCCACAGTGGTGGTGATGGGAACCAGATGTAACAAAACAAATGTCTCCATGTTATTTACACTCCAAAACCATGTGTCTTCTGAGTGTTAATTTATTTTAATTTTCACACGATTTTCTCCCTAATGTGTTTGTAGCCAATTGACCTGCCTATTCGTTGAATCTCCCCATCACTAAATAATGGGCGCAGACTCACACGTGAAGCCAAACCACTGTCTCTTCTCAAACTCCTGCAGATACATCACCAGTGGGCGGCCAATGCACTCGGAGGAAAGCGCCGGATCCCCAGTTCTGATGGATGGTTGGGCAGATCAGGACCCTTAGTGTTTATATGTAATGTTAATAATGGTAGAGTTCTTTGGGGACTATTTTGCTTGCATATATCAGTCTACCATTAATGCTTTTTAAATAGTCCATAATCTCCTTAAAACTATTATAAGACATCTTATACGTCAGTGTATTCATAACTATTTCATATACCACCATTCTGTAAGGTAGCTTTTAGAGAACACTGACGTCTGGTTCCTATCGAAACCATTGTGAACCAACCAAAACATCTGAGTTTGATTACATCTTAAATGTTTTATGCAAAAAAATTAAAAATTCCCTTTTAAGCCACACGGGAATGGTATTTATATAAACAAGGAATGCTGCCATATCTGTAGGTACAGAGTGCTGTGGACTGTGAGATAAGACCTGATAACGTGGTTGTCTTAACTTTATAGCAGAGTTCAGCTCAAACATACTTCACTCAGCTAATCGGAGAGGTCACAGACAGGTGAGGTTATGTATTATAGGGAAAACTCAGGTCATTTAATTTAACCCATTTGCCCCTTTCACAAATCCCAGAATGCACCGCGCAACCGGCAACATCCGGTTCACCATGCTATCAATACTAAGCTACACTATCACGCTGCTTGCCACACTGGCCTACATTGAATTGATAGCTTGCAACAACGTGTTTACACTAAAAACCCACTGCATAAATTGAAAATACAAGTTGACACAACAAGATATGATGTTTAATATCCAAAGAAATATTATCTGCATATAGTTACAAAAGCTAGTAGATATCATGTAAGTATTTACTTACGAAATAAAGTTGTAAACAGTGTATGTAGCATAGCTGGCACAGACATAAAAAAGAGAAAATGGTGAACCGGATGTTGCCGGTTGCGCGGTGCATTCTGGGATTTGTGAAGAGATCGAATTAACCCTGTAAAGCCATCTGACCAAGAAATTAACACATGTAGTTTTGTGTCATATTTGATACATCAAGTATCTGTTGCTTACAGCATGTTGTTTAAACAAACAAAAACATCCAGTACACAAACTTATTTTTATAATACACACAGTTTACATTTTTTTATTATTTCAAACACAAATTTACATATAGCCACTGGTGCATACATTGCATGAACAGTCCACCAGGGGGCAAAATACATGTATCTGATTTTATACATCAGGTTTTTCATTATTATTATTATTTAATTCATATAGTAATAAAGTAACATGATAAATGATGTAACAGATTTATCAAGTAATTATCAGACTAATTATAAAAAAGGTCTTTAAAACTCAACTGCGTATCTAATAATATGATACACTTGACTTTATAGGGTTAATGTTCAGTTTCACATTTCTCTTAGCTTGCCAGGGCATTCGTGAAGTTTTAGGTGGTGCCCTCATCCACAAATAAGGCCCTACACACAGTGTGTAGTCCGTGTATGCGGAGTGCCGGCCCTGTGAAAGAAGGTGTCTTGGGGAACCTCTTCCCAGATCTGGACCTGGGCATCACTGAGCTCCTGGGCAAGTGAAACAAATGGACTACAGTCTGCAATTGTAGAACTACAAAGTGCACTTGTATGGTCAGTAGAGTTGAATAATATGGAATCACATGAAAACACGTGTTCGGAGGTGCACTGTAGCTTTAAGACACAGACACACCCACCAATCGACTGATACGTGACGTCAGCGTGTGTACTATGCACACCCTTCAGTTGGAGCTCAGCATGTACGTTGTGGAGGGGTGTCTGTGAGTCAGATTAAAACACCAGGTCGCGTTTATTTGTAGTTATAAATGTGATAGATATTGAGTGGAAATGACCGGTGTGGTGACTGTGCACAGCTCGAAACGTGTTTTTATAGCCAAACAAGCATTTCGTATCAGATCATTTATCTCAAAGGCTCCGTTTACTGGTGACTGAGGGTGGACGAATTGGGCGCCCCCGCTGTCAGATAAAAGTGAACTCGTCTGCGCCGCAGTTGCCAGGTCCCGAAAAATCCATCCCATAATACCTACATAAGATGAAACTAACAATCTAAAGCGTCCAATCACAGATGTGCAGATAGATAGATAGATAGATAGATAGATAGATAGATAGATAGATATGTAAAATTAATAAAAAATTTACTTTGTCACTCATTTACTTTTATTTTAACTATTATTTTAACATTAACTATTATTATTATTATTATTATTATTATTATTATTATTATATTTGTAGTAGCACAACAACAATAGCAATGCTAACAATAATAATATCATAATGACTGAGAAATAAGATAACCTATCTACATAACTGAAATATTTAGTTTCAAAAACATTGTATATTGTCAGATCTCATTTTTATAAATAATCTAATTTTATTAATTATTAATTATTCACATTAATACAGTCCCAACAACACATATTCCTTTTCTCGAAGCTTTTTGGATACATTTTTTAAATGACACAAAAAAACCTACCCCGAAAATGTAATGTCAAAATAGCCCAAATGGTGGGAAACCTTAGAAACCTGGCAACTCTAGTCCTGAGCCAATCAACACTGCCCGAGGTCTTAAAGAAACAGGCCGCGCTGAGACTCAAAGGTCTGACCGAGCAAAGTCGAAATTACTACTTTACTTTTTGTTTGTTTATACGGAATTTGTAAATAAATGTGAGCAGAGCTGGCGGAGTTAGTTGGAATAGCTCTTTGACGTTCTCGCCCGCGGTAATGACCGCAGTTTGGTTGAGTTTGGCGTGAATAAGAGCGTTTTTACTTCGCTATGAGCACTCAGAGGAACGGCTTCAGTAAGAGGGAGAGCTTCGTGCTGTCAGTGGATGTAGGGACAACATCCATCAGGTGTCACATTTATGATAAAACAGCCAAAATCAGAGGTTCCTGCACCACTAAGGTAACTTTACAATATTAACATTCTACAACTACACTCTCACCAAATCTGAATGTTTTATACAGCAGCTACACGACTTTAATACAAACTTGATTATTTTTCTGAAATAGCTCTTCAAATGACCAGAAAATGGATTTTATGATTTGTAATGTCACTAGAATAGTGCACTGAGCACCACTGAGCTCTTAAGGTGACATTTAATGTAAAGGAAAGTAATGCACTGACACAACTTGGTAACGCATGGGAATGAGAGAGTACTTCATGGCCAAGTCTTACTAAGGCTTGGGAACGAGATAGTTAAGGCTTAGCCAAGACTAGTAAGGTTTGGGAACAAAATAGTTTAGACATGACTAAGGCATGGTTTGGGAGCGAGATAGGCAAGGCATGGCCTAGACATACTATGGCTTGGGGACGAGATAGTTAAGGTGTGGCCGCAACTTAGTAAGTTGTGGGAATAAGATAGTTATGGCCTGGCTAGGATTTGCTAAGACTTGTGAAGGAGATAGTTAAAGCATGGCCAATACTTACTAAGGCATGGGGATGATTTGCCTATGGCCAGGCCAAGACTTACTAAGGCATGGGAACGAGATGGTTAAAGTGTGGCCATGACATGGTAAGTCGTGGCAATGAGATATTTAAGGCCTGGCCAAGACTTGCTAAGGCTTAGTAAGTTAAGGCATGACCTAGTCTTACTATGGCTTGGGGACAAGATAGTTAAGGTGTGGCCACAACTTAGTAAGTTGTGGGAATAAGATAGTTATGGCCTGGCTAGGATTTGCTAAGACTTGTGAAGGAGATAGTTAAAGCATGGCCTATACTTACTAAGGCATGGGGATGATTTGCTTACATCCAGGCCCAAACTTCCTGAGGCACGAGAATTAGATAGTTAAGGCAGCAACCTAACTTAATAAGGTGTGGGACCATGACTCCTTAGTAAGTTGTGGCCACACATTATTTGTATTTACACAGGATGGCACCTTAACAGCTCTAACTTGCACAGAGTTTGGAAAATGATGTCATGAGCTTATTTTGGTATGATCTAATGCATAACTAAACATTATAAATGCATCTGAGGTAAAAATACCAAAAAAGTAGAACATAGACTGTTTCTGTACAACCCCGTGTGGCTTTACTGTTTTGTTTTGATATCTTGTTGTTTTTCCTGTTACAGGTGTCTCTCCTATACCCTGAACCTGGTCGGGTGGAGATGGACCCTGAGGAGCTGTGGCGGGGGTTTGTTTCGGTAGTGAAAGGAGCTGTGCAAGGTTAGAATAACACAAAAATAACATATTTGGGCAGCAAGACATACTCTAACTTGCCACTTCGTTGGGTACACGACATTTGCATCTACACTCGTCCATTTGATCAGCTCCACTGATCGTATAGGTGCACTTTGAAGTTGTACAAATACATTCTGTAGTCCATGTGTTGAGTATATCAGACACAGCAGGGCTGCTGGAGATTTTAAAGACTTTGTTAGGTCACTGTTCACTCTATTAGACACACCTACTTTGTTGGTCCACCTTGTAGATCCTCTAGTCCTTCACTGATGCTCACAGGATGCTTTTGGCTGGCTGGTGCACCATTTTCACTCCCGCAGTGACACTGAGGTGTTTACAAACATCAGCAGCTCTGATCCACATGTTCCAGCACAACACACACTAACACACTACCACCACATCAGCATCACTGCAGTGCTGAGAACGATCTGCTCTTTGGGGGTCCTGACCATTGCAGAACAGGTTGAAAGGATGTGACTATATAGCCAGTGGAGCTAAAATGTACAATTAGTGTAGATACAAAATATGTGTACCTAATGAAGTGACCAGTGAGCTGTTTTTCCTGAAAGTTCTGCTCTCCTCACATTTCAGATTCAGGTTTGCAGATGTGCCAGATGGAAGCAATAGGCATCTCAACTCAGAGAGCTAGTTTTACCACCTGGGACAGGTAAGCATGGGTGACTTAAGCAGTAAGGGTGGCAAAGTGGGTCAAGACCTGAACCCCACTGAAAACCTCTGGAAGATGGAGATGGATGGTCTACAAACCAGAGGTTAAGTCTCTGGAACTGGTCATGCTGCTTGCCCTCAGCAGCCGGGACCTGAGAGAGCAGAATTGGCTGTGCTCTCTCCGGGTGGCTAGATGGGATTCTCTCCCCATCACTACTAAGTAATGTCTGTTGGCTCAGGTGTCTTCCAGCTGATCCATCAGAGCTGGGAATCTTGTGCTTTCAAGATGCCCAGCGACGATGTATGTTCAGTAGTTAGAAAAGAGGCGGAGCCTGACTTTACATGTATCAGAGGAGGCCTGTGCTAGTCTTCGCCCTCCTAGAGTCAGACATTACAAGTGATTGAAGAGTCTTAGCAGATGGATGGGTTAATTGGCTACTAATACATTGTGGAGAAAAAAAACAAATGCTTGTACAGAGCATGTACGTTAAAATGTTAGCTTTGTGTCTAAAATGAATATCAGCTTGTTTAAGAATATAATATTGGAATTCCCTGTTCCACCTTAATTAGAACAATTTTGCATATTGACATACATTTGAAGTCATCACAGTAATAAACAATACTTCCAGGTGGATAACATTCCCTGATCTGCTTACAGATCACTAATGTCTTTATGACCAAAGTAAGCCATCAATAATAGATAATGTTGCTTGTTTATGTTCCATAAATTGGGTTGTGTTGTTCGTTGGCAGCCGTTACCCAGCCTGCCTTCCCAGCCTTTTTAACCAGCCTCATGGTTACTAAACTGTTCATTAATTTCAGCACTGAACTCGAGACTGCAGCTGTGTCTCTTCTCAGACGCTGAATCCAAAAACGTCTGTGTTGTTTTTACTTTTCCAGGAAAATAAAAATTCAGATTTTTTCTAACCTTACAGCCCCACACTGAGCTGTTTTTGCTATTTTGTACTAAAACATCTTCAGAATTGCTCCACGTTGTTCTCGTCTGTTTACTGTTACACACCCAGAAATGTCCCAAAGCTCTTTGTTACCAATTATGAATTCATTTTTTAGGGAGCCTGAGGCAAGTGAATGGAACTACTGCACCACCATTTAAGGTGGAATGGGGAAATTCTAAAGTAAATAACTACATCTTCATTCTTCTTCATTTTCTGTGAATTGAAGCTCTAAATGAGAATATAAGTCATTATTTTGTTGATAGAGGTCTGCTTGGGGTTGTTATGGTGCTGAAAGGTCATATTCCTCTTCATCTGTAGCTTTCAAGCAGAAGCCTGAAGGATTTGTGCCGGAACTGTTCATAATTCTCCACCTTGAATAAAGCTCCAGTTCCAGCTGTAGAAAAATAGCCCTAAAGCGTAATGCTACCTCCACCATACTTCACTGTGGGTGTGGTGTTCTTGTAGTGATGCACAATGTTGGCTTTTTGGTCAAATCAGACCAGAAAATGTTTTCCCACATGCTTTTTGAAAAACAATAGCCGAGCTTGGATGTTTTTCTTTGTAAGAAACTGCTTCCGTCTTGCCTCCCTACCCTACAGCTCAGACATATGAAGAATACAGGAGATTGTACTACACAAGCAGTACTTTGCAGAAATTTCTGCCACTCCTTCGTAGGCCTTTAAGAAGATTCCTGGACCAGTTTTCTTTTTGTCTTTTCATCAGTTTTGGAGTCCAGTCCAGTCCTTGGTAATGACACTGTTGTGCCAAATTTGATCCACTTTTTGATCTTCACTGTGTTCCATGGCATATCTAATGCCTTGAGAATGTTTTGTCCACTTGTCATGACTGATACTTTTCAACAATGAGTTCCCTTTGATGCTTTATAAGCTCTTTGTGACTCTTATTGTAAGTTAAAGGTTTACAGTAAACATCAGGAAAATCCTACTAGAACAGCTGAACTTTATTTGAGGTTGATTAGAATTACTTTAAATGATGTATTCATTACTATATTTCTCACTTCTATGCAATTTCAGTCTGTTTTCCAATGGAACTGTACAGATTATAGGTGACATTACAGATGGAAAAATTATTCATCTTGGTCTCAATTTTTTAAAATCACAAAATCCTGGCATTTAAACAGGGGTACCCAAACATTTACCTGCTACTCTGTATAATATATCTGCTGACGGTTCTCTTGCTGTGCTAAGAAGCACATTATGACTTTATCTAATGTTTTATAATTGTGTACATGTTGGTCTCCAGACACACAGGAAAGCCATTTCACAACTTCATCAGCTGGCAGGACCTGAGGGCAACGGAGATGGTCAGATCATGGAATAATTCCTGCACCATGAAGGTGAGCACATCCATCAGAAAATGTTTTTATTTACATGGTTGATGTACATTTGTGCCGTAAAAGTTATAAAATATTAATGATGATTAATAAGAACAAACATAAAATAATAATGATATGATTATATTTACATACAGCAAATACAATCACTAAGTATATAAATTAGGGCTGTCAAACGATTAAAATGTTTTAATGAATTAATCTCCTTTTAAATGGAAAATTTTGAAGAGTATTTTGATGTTATAGGCACCTTTGTGAGGGAACTGGGTTTGCTTGTTCAGACAGATGTTAATGCATTTTTACTTAAGACTTTGTACACACTTGCCTTATACTACAACATTTTTATATGTTAGAGTGCAACCTTGACTTACGAGTTTCATTTGTTCTGTGATGGAGCTCGTAACTTAATTTGCTTGTATATCAAATTACATTTCCCCATTAAGACCCCACCAATTTTTTGTTACATGTTTTTAAATAAGAAAAATGTAATTTATAAATAACAAATAATATATTAAAAAAATACATAATAAAATAGATTATTAGAATAAAAGAGAATGTAAAGAAATAAGCTGTTTTATTAAGTGTATTTATATTAAAGATCAGACGACCTTCAGTGACATTTTTCCTTTTTCGCCACACTTTCCTCGCCTTCACATGCAGGGCATTTTAATAAAATCCTAGTGACTCCTCGTGGTGGGGGGCAGAAGCTCACTCGTAACTCAGATCTTGGCAACATAAGTCACTCGTAAGTCAAGGTTCTACCGTTTATGAAATGGTGCTTAAAGCATCTGAAATGTTCAGTAATTATAAAAGTCAATCAATCATAAATCAGAATAAATAAATTTTGTGGGATCACAAAACTGGGAAACACTGCTCTGGGTTAAACTTGATTTGACTGGATTCTGCCTTTCCTTTTACACTCGCTCCTCAACACTTCAGGAGCTAGTCAGAGGGAAATTACAGACTTTTATTGTGCAACACCAAGTTCTCCTTAAAACTAATCTCAAATGACTGAAATGATGACTGTTTCAAAGGAAAAAAACACTTCTGTTGGCAGCACTGAGGTATTTTTTGCAGAACTGGGATTATTACACATCTGTTATTTAAAAATATTACATAACATGGATTAAGAAATACGCTGGGAATAAAAATGTAACATTTTGGTCATAGTAGCTTATAAAGTATTGTATACGTATAAAAATATTTTTGTATATATTCGACCTAAAACTTCATCAGATTATATACGACTCCTAAAAGTAGATAAAGGGAACCAAAAATGAATGGGACAAAAATATTAGACTTTTATTATTTAGGAAAATGATCTAATATTTCATGTCTGTGAGTGACAAAAGTATGTGAACTTTTAGGATTACTAGATAGTTTGTCAGGTGGTGTCTATCAATGGAATGACAATCAGGTCTGAGTGGGTGCCCTGTTTTATTTAAAGAACAGAGATCTAGCAAAGGCTGATCTTCACATATTTGTGGAAGTGTATCATGACATGAACAAAGGAAATTTCTGAGGACCTCAGACAAAGAAAAATACTGCATTGTAGCATAAGAACCTTATCTCATCTGTGAAACATGGTGGTGGTAGTATCATTCTTTTGCCCCTCACAGACTTGTAATATTGAATGATTTCCTCAGCAAATAAATGACCATTTAATATTTTTGACTCACTTGTTTGGTTCTGATGATCTACTTCTAGGAATTTATACAGAAATATAGGAAAATCTGAAAGTTTGAGTACAATGTTCCTGTTTGTGTGTGCTAAAGATATGTCATTGTTACAAACATAAACTCGCTCATTAATGGGATAAATGATTTTAAATATTGAGATGGGAGACTAAGCCTGTTAAACAGAATTGTATATCAGTGAAAGTATAAATATCGGTGCTTATGGTGTGTTTGTGTAACAGGCTGTACATGGCGTGATGAAGATGCTGCACTTCCTGACTCGTCAAAAGCGTTTTTTGGCTGCGAGTCTGGTCGTATTCACTCCTCAACACGGCTCTCTACGACTTGCTTGGGCTCTACGCAACATCCCTCAGGTACAACAGGAATGTGAAAATGAATTGATGTCAATAATATTAGTACTAGTGCAAAGTGAAAGTTCATTTGTGTTTTATTATTATTATTATTATTAATTATTATTGTTATAATTTGTGTTTATTATATTATTATTATGTTATGTTTATTATTTTTGTGTATTATTATTGTTTTTATTATTATTATTAATTATTTAAATACCATTATACAGCCTATATTTATATTTATTTCTATACTTACCTACATTTTTATTTGTGTAAAACAATCACTACTGAACAGAGGTGGGGGACTCGAGTCTCATGACTTGACTCGAGTCGCAACTTTGAGGACTCAAGACTTGCTTGAGTAACGCTGGTGAACGACTCGACTTGACTTTGACTTGGTCTTTATGACTTGAGACTTGACTTAGACTTGAGACAGATGACTCGAAAAGACAAGATTTTTAAATTAAATATTTGCAATTTCAAAACAAAGTTAGATTACGTTAGAATATTTCATTTTGAAGCAGGATTGGCTTACTTTACAGTGCATGCAGCACGCAGCAGCAATAACGAGCCGTTAGCACATGGAGCGAGGACACCAAATGCTTAATTTTGGTCTGATGAACATGTGAACAGTCAGCTTAAAAACGCATGAAAATACTGAAACATGCAGCTTATTTCTGAGATAATGAGAGAGAAAGGATATAACAGGATGACAGAGCAACCTAAACTAATGAAACAGCGCTATGTAAAAGTAAACATGTCAGATGCACGTCCTTCTACAATGTCGAGTGTAGGAAGACGCACACCACATAAGTGATGACGACAGTACGTGGGCATGTCAATAAAAGTCCTTGGAGAGTTCGCAAAAATGCAGTATGAAAACAAACCTAACCAGTAACTTTTTTTTTTATAGACAATGTCTAAAAAACGTGTTTTTTTTGTATGCCTCATGCTATTGTTGTTATTTTGTTCTGTTCGTATCTACACTGTCTAGCAACCTTGACATCTAGCATATGTAAAGATAACATTGCTTAAATGTATTTATTTTA
>BRDA01012560.1:36571-75701 GCA_036984385.1 Crenuchus spilurus | reverse complement strand
CCTGTGATTTTTCTGTGATCTCTGTTTAAATAAAATATATTAAGGAATGCATACAGCATGTCTGGCGTAGTCTGTAGAACGAAGACACTTAGCAGCACTTTTCTGATTACGTTTGTTTATTTATTGGACCTGTTTTCTGCACTAATTAGAATGAAGTGCTCCCCATTTTCTGTTGCTTTTGCTGCCAGTGTTTTTAGATGCAGTCATTTGTTTCTATTAGACCTGTCAGGTGCACAGTGAAGCTGCAGCAGGACTCTTGCTGATGGTTTTCTCTTTGCTTTTTACAACCTTATTATTGCACACTTGCTTCTTGTCCTTGAGTAAGGGTAAATCATCGTCTGTAACCTGCATATGAAGGATCTCTCTCTCTCTCTCTCTCTCTCTCTCTCTCTCTCTCTCTCTCTCTCTCTCTCTCACTCACTCACTCTGTGTGTGTATCTCTATCTACCTGTTTATCTCTATCTGTGTGTACAAGAAGCTCTAGTCCATGTACAAAAATAACTTGTGTCTAACATCTACTTTCTCAGAGACAAGATTCCAGGAACTGAGAACAGATGTAAAATACTGGAAAAGAAAGGAATATTTGATTATTTATAGTGTGACACTCATTTCTGATTTCTTTTGTGTGTTGGTTTAGGATTATTGTATCTACATCTCAAATGGTTTAGCCAACCACGAAAAATCCAACAATTCATGCATCCAACAAAAAAATACTTTCATCCTGAATCGTGTAGATTGCAAAGGTGTTTTGAATTGTGTGTGTGTGTGTGTGTGTGTGTGTGTGAGAGAGAGAGAAAGAGAGAGAGAGAGAGAGAGAGAGAGTAACAGACAGGGAATGAAAGAGAATGATAGAAAGAAAGGGGGGTTTTATATTCTGCCTCATGAGAGACAATTACCTCGCTACAGAAATACCACCTGTCATGTTCCTCTCAGCTACGGAGGCCTGACGTGGACACACAAAGGCAGCGGGGTAAAGTGCTAGCTTTAAAGCTGACTGCCCCTGCTGTCCATGCGTTCCACTGACAGTAAAGGTCAATCAAATCTGAATAAACTGTAGGAGGACTGTTAGAGCACCTGGAGCTTCTGCATTAAAATGTGAGATAGAGTGCACTCCAACAGTAACTGGACAGTGTCACAATAGTGATTTTCTGGGTTAGTTGCTAGATTTATGAGCTTTACAAAAAGTTCAGAAAATAAAAAAATCCGCTTGATCTGTGTATGAGATGTTGTAGTGTACACTTCAGTTAAATAGCTATGATTGTTGAACATTGTTTAATAAGTTCAGTACTACTGAAAAATGTGTATACAATTAAGGGTGACACTTTATAATAACTTTCATTAATAGCTCATTAACTATTGATTAATAACTGTGAACATATCATTAGTTCATGAGAATTTCATTAACAAATAATTAACTAATGATTTACTAATGATTTGTTAACATTTGCAAAAATGAATACAATCCTTGGTAACTACATGAACTGTCATTAATAAACATTTGTTCATGTTCAAATTCTCATTAACTAATGATTTGTTCACAGTTATTAATCATTAGTTAATGGCTTATTAATGAAAGTTATTATAAAGTGTTACCCAATTAAGTTATATACATGTGAATGGTGTGTGTGTGTGTGTGTGTGTGTGTGTGTGTGTGTGTGTGACTCATTTTAGTTATTTGTAACAACCCGATCCAGATTTAACTGGGAACTCAGTTATGTGTTAAGTGATCATGTACTCCTTGTGGTCCTTCTATACCAACCAGCCTTGACTTTAAAATATACACTGTTAGCGCTCAACAAAATCAGCTTTGACACACTGAGGCACTGAATTTACCTCTGAAGGTGTCTTGTTGTATCTGTCCTGTAAGGTGCAGCTAAATAAGACTTTTACATGTCATTGACAAAAGATAATCAGTGTTATTTGCTTCATCTGTGAGTTGTCTTAATGTTGTGGCATGTTGGTGTATAGTATAACACATTTTAAACTGGGTTCCTTCCAGGCCACAACTCTGCAGAGATAATCATTTTTTCCCTTTCTTAGATTCTAGCTGTGTCTCAAAGTCAAGGCCGCAGCTGAGGTAGCAGAGACCTTCATCAGTTTAAAGATAGTCTGCCTCTTTGAAATTGTCACTTCTTTTGTCCTCATGCTGAGAGACAATCGAAACCCTTCCAGAAACACCAGAAAGTCACATCCAGAAACCTCTAAACCTTTTAATTTCCCACACTGTTGGACATGCATATGCTCAAAATAAAGCTGATAGTCTGAAACTTAACCTCATAATCAGCTTCATTTCTAATGTAATGTGTTTGAGCCAAAACAGCCATTTTTGTCACTGCCCAGTTACTTTTTCTCTCCTTCTTTTTTAATATTTTTGATTCTCTGACTCCCAACTGTTCTCCATTTCCACACCTCTGTTTCCAAGCAGCACACCCGTCTGTTCTTTGCCTTGGCATCATGCAGCGGGTACTTGTTTTATGAAAAGACACGCGTAGCCGCCGGGAGAAGAGGGAGAAAAGGAGCGTATGCCAGCTAACCGTGCCAGCCTGAACAAAATCCTGCCTGGCATCACTCAACATGAAACAGTGTAATGAAAACCCATCTGCTGCAGCTATGAAGCAGTGCCAACAATGAAGCGTGTGTGCAAGCATTTGTGTGTGTGTGCAAATGTATGTGTCTGCAGTTTTTGTAGTTTTAGTTTGAAGTCACAGCGTAAAAAGAAACAACTCAGTGCTGAAAAAAGACAAGTTTTCAGAAAGTAAAACGTACTTTCCAATCAAACTTTTCTCTTTTTCCTCGGTCTCAGTCATCATCTCTATTTTTTACTGATTTCATTTAAGAGCAGAAATGAGATGAACTTTTTTTTACACTGAATCATTATTGAACAATACATCAACTGTCATATAATTATAACATGCCTTTTTAATGAATTATATAACAACCAAGTGCAGAACATGTATTGTTCAATAATTATTCAGCATTAAAAGATTTTATATTCCATTCCATTTGGGGTTTTATATAGTTAGATAAAACTATCTGCACCATTACAGCAGACTACATTTTACTTCCAGTCATTTTATATTCATTTTAGCCTTGTGTGAAGGGCAATATCTGACATTTCCACAAGTTCCCTCAGTGCAGTGAAAATGTAATTTGCATCCTTGTTAAGGTAAGGAAGAGGCCTCAGGCTGTACATTATTGGTCACTTTATTAGACACACTAACCTTGCATTTACATTCTACACCCATTGCGTGTCATTGTTCATTACCAGGTTCACTTATAGAGAAGCATTATAAAGTTGTTGTTACTGTTGTTTCGTTGTTATTTTATATGCGATAGCAGCTTATGTTGTAAATACATTGAGCTATACACCAAAATGTACTTTTGGATGTTTTACAATAGTTCAGGTATTTTGCAAGAATGACAAAAGATATTAAAGGGTGATTAATTTTGATGAGTGTTTACATGATGATTATGACTATGATTATGATTAATATTATAATAATGGTAATAATCATTATTATTAATAATAGAATGTATAACATTCTTTAACTTTAAACATTTTATGATAATGGTTCCAACAGCACGCTAAATTGTCCTGGTGTTTGTGTGTGCCCAGCAATGGATTGGCACCCTGTCTTAGGCTTTCCTAAAACAGTGTAATGCCCTACCTTGTGACTGGTGAAGGGTAGGAGAGTCACCCATGACCCTGATCAGGATTATGTAGAAGATAATGGATGATGGATAACAGAAGTTCTCTTAGAACATAGTGTAAACCTTATATACCATTTTAAGGTTTATTGATGAAAATAATTATTGCAATAAGTGGATGTTCAATAAAAAAATGTGTTCACTTTCACACAAAAAAATGAGGCGAGTTTCAAAAGTGGTTCCAGGATAACTGTCCAAAGAACCCTATTGATAGACCATTGGAGAGAGAGAGAGAGAGAGAGAGAGAGAGAGAGAGAGAGAGAGAGAGAGAGAGAGAAAGAAAGAGAAAGAGAAAGAGAAAGAGAAAGAGAAAGAGAGAGTGTAACGTATAGCAAATATGAAGGGTAATCAAATCCCTCTTAATCTGTACTGTTATTACATGGCTTAGCGCATGCTGTGAAAATGTCTCTCCTCTGTAAATTATATTAAAAAAATCACAATGACTTCAGGAAACTTGCATCTAAATTGTGAGACCATGGACTTAAGTGCACATTTAATATTATTGTCACTCTGCATCACACCACAGTGAGTACTGTAATACAGTGCAATAAGAATCCTTTCAACATGCTCTTGAATATTTAAGGTGATCTTAATACTTATTTAAATAATGCATGTCTTATTGCAGATTATGTGAATTTCTTAACTGAGCAAACTAAACCACATGTCTCTGTTTTAGAGATAATGTGCTGTAACTGCAACAGTGCTGGTCCCTGCTCACTGCATGGTCTGTAACACTGCAGTATGTGTCTAGGCCCTCATTACTGTTTAATCACTAACTCATTAAGTCTGGGAAAATCAGCAGAGCTGTCTCACTGACCAATCAATTGCATTAATTGATCAATTAAAAGCTGAGGTGCAAAGAAAACCTCCAAATGGCTAGTGGGACAACCTTAAGGGACTAAAGCCATGCAAGCTTGAAATAAATGTTCCTCCGTTAGTTCAATGCTATTGAACAGCCCACAGGGTTGTTTGCTAATAAAATAGAGGATGGGAGGAAAGTGTAAAGACAAGCTTGTGAAACAGGCAGCAGTGTATATGAATAATTAGAATAGGGTAACTAAGTAAGTGCATTGTTAGTTTACTTTCTTTAAATGTTTTTAAGCTTTAGATGTGTTTTTAATGTACTTAATAATAATGAGTAAAGATGAAATTGTGAAACAATTGTGAATTGTGTGACATTTGCATTTAGCTTAGAAATACAGTCAGTCACATATACAGTGTAGGGATGGAATTTAGAGAGGGTACAGTTTAAAGTAGATAAGAAAGATGGGGTAACTGAAAGTCTGAAAGTGATATAATGGGAAGAGCTACACACATTACTTTCTAAAAGGCGTTTTGAAAAAGATATTTCAGTTCAGTTTGTCACACAGCGAGAAGAAGAGGGAGTAAAGCAAAGGATAATAAAAGGGAAAAGTAAGGAAAGAAAACTACATCCAAGCTATGATATGAACCTTATCTTTTTTTAGAACATGGGTTCTTTTATTTGGTGATGACAAAAAGTCCCATCTTATTACTTACGTCCTTACTGTTACATTTCTGTAGTGCTTTTCTAGTCACCCAAAATGCTTTGACATTTGGGACAGGCATTAGAGAGTCACCTCAACCACCACCATTGTGCAGCATCTAGATGATGTGATGACAGGTAGTTTGCACCAGAACTCTCATCACACATTAGCTGTTAATCAGAGAGATGATAAGAGACAAAAGCAGTTTTTGAAGGTAGAAATGGTTTGGAGTGGGAAATTTGGCCAGAACGTTGTGGTAACATCCTTATTCTTTTAGAGGTAATGCTCAGAGATCTTTTTCTGACCTCAGTGAATCTGGACCTTGTTTTTACATCTCATCCAAATGACAGCACAACTGACACATTACAATATCCCCATTACTGAACTGGGACATTGGGATTTACACAGAACACAGGAATAGCCGTTTTCCCCACTAATCCCACTTCAAACAGCCACACAAGCTTTTCCTTGAAGGTCTCCCATCCAAGTACAAACCAGACTGAAACCTGCTTAGCTTCATTGGATTTTGTTTTCCTCATTGCATGTTATGTTGTGCAGGTGCAATGGCTGGCACTTAATAATAATTACTTAATATTTCTTATTACTGAAGAGTTACTTTAATGATCTTAATTGCAGTTAAAATGTATTCTATGCAACACCCAAATTCTGTTCTTCAGTGGTCTGCACCAGCACACAGCAGGAGTTATTCAGATGGTGGATCATTCTCAGCATTGCAGTGACACTGACATGGTGGTGGTGTGTTAGTGTATTTTGTACAAGTGAATCAAAAGACACAGCAGAGAATTTTAAACATACCAGTGTCACTACTGGAGTGAAAACCAATCAAAAAAGCCTGAAGCATCCTGTGGGCAGCATAATGTGACAACCAATGAAAAACTAGCTGGTGACCAACACAACATGTGCAGCAACAGATAAGCTATAGTCTCTGACTTTACATCTACAAGGTGGACCAACAAGGTTGTTGCATCTAATAGAGAGAACAGTGACCTAACAGTGTTTAAAAACTCTAGCAACCTCTGTTTGTTTGTGCCAGCACAACACACCCTAACACATCAGCATTACATCAGTGTCACTGTAGTGCTGAGAATACTTACTAGACTAGGGGGTGAAAGGGGGACAGCAAAGTATGCAGAGAAACAGATGAACTACAGTCTGTAATTGCAGACATATGGCCATGACCACTGGTGTCCCTTTATTATCAGTATACTAGAGGTTGGAATGACCTCTAAGTTAGGCTGCAGAGCAAATCCTATTGACCAAAAATATATTGTCTTTAATTAGCTGTTAGCCTGAGTTCATAAAACATTGTTAACAGAAAACATGACCATAGCCACTCATATCCAAGCTTGATTTACATTTTTGGCAAGCAACTGTTATAAATTTTACCTTTAGAAAAATTACATCTGCTCTTGGTACCTTTAACTAATAAATATTGTAAGTGAACCTTACTCTGATGGAAAACAACAGAAGATTGTGTCTATATGTATTATACAGATTCTTTAAAGATGATTTCTCACTTTTAATATTTGACTACTTAAATGCAGGCAATGAGTGTGAGATAGACTGAGAACTAGGCTGCAGCTGCCACATTAAGTAGTTTTCTGAAGCTGGCCATCTAAGTCTGTGAGGGTCGAGGTGACTCGACAGTAGCAGCTATCAAACAGGTAGGCTGAAATTGGGCTGGAAATGAGGGCTCTGACTATACGCCACAATCACTGACCCACAAAACACCAGCAGGAATTCCTATCACCATATTTCATTTCCTGCTCTGCTCCAGTGGGTGACAGGTGCAGAGAGAGAGAGAGAGAGAGAGAGAGAGAGAGAGAGAGAGAGAGAGAGAGAGAGAGAGAGAGAGAGAGTAGGTGAGGTAACCTCTATATGTGTAATTGACAGCGCAGTGGAGTTTTGAGTTTCTGGAGTGGAAAGATAGGGTTTCTTTTCATGCTGAAATGCATGTTTAACTTTTTGAACATGTATTTTTTTTTGATATCCTGTGTTACAGTGTTGTTTTTCCACAATGTGCTTTTATAATGGGAACAGTGTTTAAAAAGATGTGATGGTTTTGTTGTTTTTTTAGTAGCTAGCATTTAGGTTGTCTTATGGAATTGAAACCCTATTTAAATTAGTTCATTAATTCAGGAGGGTCTGTTTTTCCCCCCAAAGTGCTACCTATTCCCTTGAATATTCACTTCAGTGAACTGATGATTGTGTTTAATATATTTTCTTGTAATTACTAACACTGATACCTCATTTTTAGACCGTGAAGCTAGCAACAAAACAACTAGCTAGCAAGTAAGATAAATTGATGTTGAATAGCCTTTTTTTCTGTCCCCTGAACCTTTTAACAGCCATTTGTTGTAGCATTTGCTATATATATAAAAACATCATCTAACAAAGCAAAAACTAAACTGCTTCATTGTTAACAATAAAACACATAAAATAGAATTACTCCAATTACTTCCAGCAGGAAAGAAAACCTTCTGCATCTTTTATACAGAAGACAGGCACTGTAGTACACAAAAAACCCTACACTCAAAATTCTGTTTTACTGTTTTACTATACTGTCATTAACCACCTGAAGTCGGCCAGCAGGAGATTAAGGGCATTTTCACACTCTGGTTCGTTTGCCCCCTTGGTGCGGTTTGTTTTGTCCGGTGTGAAAATAGTAATCTAAACAAACCGTACCGAGACCAGTGAGAGAAGGTGGTCTCAGTCCAGTCCCAAACAAAGTTGGGTGTGGTTCGCTTGCAGTGAGAACATGATCCGACCTCGATTCGACCCGACTATGGTGTAACTCTACATGTCTGAGCTAAATGGAGAGCCGGTTAGTGCCACAACTGTACTGTACTGTTGTTGCGCGTCACTAACCAACCACATAGACTGTGTGGCGCAGCGCTGTCTTGTATTAGGGCTCTCAATACAGTTAAACAGCGGAATGGAGCCGTGACTCAGGACAGGTGAGTGACACGAGGCAGTAGATGAACGCCGTGCAGAAACAGCAACAGGACAGTCACAATTTTAGCTCTTACTACTCCTGCTGTAGTGTTTACTTTCCTGCTCCCGCACCAGACAGCTCTGACCAATCAGAGGAGACAACGTGTTGACGTGGTTTGTTGGGATGCATTTTGGTGCGTATAGGTTTGTGCCTGTGTGAAAACAAACCAAATAGCGGGGAAAACGCTCCAAGTTAAACAAACTTGGTCTGATTCAGACCAGAGAAACTCTTCAAATATACATACCATCACTTATTTGGTGGCAGATTCAAAGCAGCAAAAAAACAACCAGTCAAATTCTGTTCCTCTTGCAGAATGGCTACTAGGGAGTATGCAGTAAGAGGGTATGCTATCAATAGTAAGACCATTTCATTAGAACAATCCATTTGTCCACTTGAACATTTCTTAACTAACAGAAACCTCCTTGAAGTGAGTATGCTTAGCTTCCACTCTATTGCAGTAAAAGTCTTCTGTAACTTCAGGGTCACCTCATACTAGATATATCATCCTCATTTTATTTATTTATAATGGATCCCTGTTGAGCACACACCACATAAAATGTTCAATAAGAACAACAGTGGCACTGTTTTATGGTGTACACATGTAAAGCCATGAAAAGTAGTGAAAAAAGTTTTTAAAAGTAGTGCTACGCAAGTAGTAAAGGTATATCCACATAATAAATAATATAAGAATGATACAAAAATACATATACATGGTAGTCTCACTTGAAAACTAGGTATCAGCATTGTAAGCTTCAGTCTATGCTACCTTTACTGAAGTCAAGTCAAGTGTCAAGTCAAGTGGCTTTTATTGTCATTACATCTGAGTACAGGTACACAGTGCAATGAAATTACGTTCCTCCGGAACCATAGTGCAACATGAAATTATAACTCAAGTAATAGCAACTAGAAGACTAAGTCTGTATAGGCAGAAGCATGAGAAAGGTGTTGTATTATTAGGTGTTGTTTTAATAGTTAAATGTAGCTCATTGTACAGAAGAAAGAAAAAACAGAAGCAGAAGAATGAAAACTGAGCTTTCCATTATGAAAGTTAGTGGCAGACTGCAGTACTTTGAGACTGTAGTAATGTATTCTATAGTTCCAAAGCCATGATGCTGAAAGATCTGCCACCAGCAGTGGCAATCAGAGTTTTAGGACAGTCAAAATTCCTGTTTGAGGACACAGTAGTGATGCAGGCACTCAACTAAATAGGCTTGTGTTAGACCATATAAGGGTTGTATATTAGCAAGAGCAATGTAAACCTGAAGCAAAGCAGGACAAGTGCAACTGAAATACAACTGGGGTGACAGGGGCTGATTCTTTACTTAGAGAGATTAATCTGGCATTTTGTACATACCAAAGAAGCATAAACATTTACCTTATTGAATACTTTAAAGTGTTTTACAATACACTTATAGTTTGTTATTATTTATTACGTAGATTAAAATAGATAAAAAATAATATTTCATCCTGAATAATAAAAATGGGTTATACACTATTCAAAAAAACAAAGGGAACACTTAAACAACATAATGT
Source organism: Crenuchus spilurus (assembly GCA_036984385.1). Lineage (NCBI taxonomy): Eukaryota > Metazoa > Chordata > Actinopteri > Characiformes > Crenuchidae > Crenuchus > Crenuchus spilurus. Next base: position 65,939 of record BRDA01012560.1, on the reverse strand, counting down.
AACTCCAAGTCAACCACACTTCTATGAAACCATCCTGTCCAGTTAGGAAGCAACACTGATTGTGAATCAATTTTACCTGCTGTTGGGCAAATGGAACAGACAACAGATAGAAATGAGAGGCAATTAGCAAGACAACCTCTGTACAGGAGTGGTTCTGCAGGTGGTGACCATTAACCTTTTCTCTGTTCTCATCCTTTCTGGCTGATGTTTTGGTCACTTTTGCATTTTGTCAGTTCTCTCACCATAGAGGTAGCATGAGGCGATGTCTATAACCCACATAACTTGCTCAGGTAGTGCAGCTCATCCAGGATGGCATATCAATGCGAGCTGTGGCAAGAAGATTTGCTGTCTCTGTCAGCACAGTGTCCAGAGCATGGAGCAGATACCAGGAGACAGGCCAGTACACCAGGAGACATGGAGGGGGCTGTAGGAGGGCAACAACCCAGAGCGCTACCTCCTCCTTTGTGCAAGGAGGAACAGGAGGAGCAGAGCCAGAGCCCTGCAAAATTACCTCCAGCAGGCCACTAATATCCATGTTTCTGCTCAAACTGTCAGAAACAGACTCCATGATGGTGGTATGAGATTTTGAGTATGATTCCAAATCCAGACCTCCAAGGGGTAATAATTTTGATTTACATTGATCATTTTTGTTATTTTGTTCTCAACGCATTCCACTATGTAATAAATAAAGATTTTCAACTGGAATATTTTATTCATTGAGATCTAGGATGTGTTATTTTAGTGTTCCCTTTATTTTTTGAGCAGTGTATTTGAATCCAATGAGGCAAAGAAAGAGGTCTTTGAAGCTTTAAAGAGAGCATGTTCATTTTCATACTTCCTTATAGGCTAATGCTGTTTCAGACCCTCCCCCTTCACAACAGACCATTTTTCACAGACAACTGAGCAGGTGGTATTTTACTTTTATGATTTACATTCTAACTGTCCCTCCAATTGTAGCAGAAAATGGAATCTAAACTACTTCATGTATTAAATCCCTGTGAGTTTGGGGATGGATTGAAGCTTGTTAACACTGACTGTATGTATTTGAATTTGGACTACACAAGAAAACAGGCATTCAATTCATGCACAGCCATTTGTTCCAGTGGTCATGTTGATTTCTGCAGTGCTGAGAGCACTATTTAATATTCATGAACTTCTCTGAAAACTTGAAGCTTTCATGACTTCCAAGAAAATATGAGAGATCTACTATGATGCTGCCTCATGAAATGGGCTGTAGAAATCAATGCGACAATACTGAATACTGAGAAAAATTGACAAGGAGATGCTCTCAAAGCTGTAATCATTCTCTCAAGGAATGTGTTAGGAGTATTTTGAAAAATATTCAAATGTACTTGTTCTATCACTTCGGCGGCCTTATTCGGAATATGCAGCTCTTGTTTAACTGAACCTGCTGTGAGTATTTGCTCGATTTCTCTACTAGGCAGTTGCGAATTTGTCATATTTGAATGTTTATGATTATTCAACTAATTTTAATGTGCAATAAAGACAACACAAATAAACACACAAGCTTTTAAATGATCATTTGATTCATTGACAATCAAGACTTTTTTAAAACTGGTATCACCCATGTGAAAAGGTAATTGCCCCCATAACCTTAATATCTGGTTGTTCAACCCTTGGAAGTAACAATTGAAATCAAATGTTTACATTGATGTGGAAGACTATTTTAACACTCTTATCTGCAGAATTGTTTTAATTTGGCTACAATAGAGTTTATTTGTACATGAATTACCTGGTTAAATTCCTCCAACAGCATCTCAATGGGATTCAAGTCAGGACTTTGACTTGGTCACTCCAAAAGCTTAGATTGTTTGTTTCTTTTGAGTCATTATGAGGTGGACTTGCTTGAGGGCTTTGGATCATTGTTCTGCTCCATAACCCAGCTGTGCTTGAGCTTTAGGTCACAAACTGAAGGAGATATTCTCCTTCAGGTGTTCCTGATAAATATGAGCCTTTGTGTTTTTTGTGGTCAGCTGTTCAATGAATGCTATTTTTCTCCAGTGTCTTTCTTATTTCAGAATCATATACATTGATCTTAACTAAGGCAAAAGAAGACTTCAGTGGTATTGATTTTAGAAGTTTAGATGTTTATCTGAGTTTTTGTGACCTCCTGGGTGAGTCATTGATGCACTCTTTTTACATTTTTGCAAGATTGGCCACTCCTGGGAAGGTTCACCACTGTTCCAAATGTGTGAAAATGGCTTTTGTTGTAATTTACTCAAATCCTAGAGCCTTACCAATGGTTCTGTAACTCTGTCCAGACTGGCAAATTTCACTGACTTTGTTTTGCATCTGTATTTTAATATCTTTAGAATGTGGCATAATGTGCTATTTAAGTGATGTTTAGATTCAACAGGTATGGCAGTAAACTGGGTGTGGCTATTGAAATTTAACCCAATAGTTAATTGAATTTGATTAATTATTTAGTTGCTGAGGGGCAGCTACCTTTAACATAGGGCCAATTGGGTTTCCCTCCAGTAAATGAAACAATTATTTAGATTATTTTGATAATTGGGGTGAGAACAGCAGTCACAATTTTTGGAAGTAATTAATTTGTGTTCAGTAGTTCAGCAAATGTTCTTTCTTCTTATAGGAATTGTTGATTTTCTTTAATGACCATTTTATTTGCAAACAAATGCCATTTTGCTATCACTTCACAATGTGCAGTTGCCAAATTGATTGTCTACACTGTGTCTTATGCCTTAAAACTCTTTCACCTGCATGTTTCAATAATGTTTCTCAGTTAGAGACACTGATTATTCTTGGCTGGCCTGTCTAGTGGTCATGGAAGCAAACAAAAAAAAATAGGATAAATGGTAAGGTCAGACTGAGTGTAAAACTAGGCCATGGATGAGCCAAATATGTAGGCCAATTAAAAATACATGTGAATCATTTGGAGTGATGCCATTTATCCAATATTATTAATTGTAAATAGCTGCATTTTGATGTGACACCAGCTTGCCTGTTTAAAGTTTAAAAAACTTAATTAGTTCTATATATTTGCAGCTTTTGTAGATGCTGTCATCTAGAATGACTTAGAGTTCCAGTCATGTTGCATTTAAAGATGAATATAGCATTAGGAGTCTTGTCCAAGGACTCTGTATAGGGTGGTGTGGTGTGTTTGCCTTCAGTAGGGAGTGTCACATGGAAGGCAGTGTTATTTTCCACTACACTATGCTGACCACCAGAAATGTGTTTCTTTCTAGAACATCCAAGTAACCATTTACAAATTTATTTTTTAAAGTGTACTTTTCCATTTAGCACATAAATGCAACAGTTACTTTCAGAAAACAAACTCACAGGGAAGAAACGTGTGTGTGTGTGTGTGTGTGCATACAAGTCATCAAAGGGTAACTAGCGAATGGTTATTTAGTGTGATAGAATGTCATCACAGATGAAGAGAAAAGAAAAATGGCTTGACCTCAAAGGTGCATGTTATTTACAGTGAAGCGATGAAAGACCAGGTGTGTTGACTGGTGGAGGTCAGTGATGGGTGTGCAGGTGAAGCTCTTAGTGTAGAGCTGTGAAGGTCTGAAACCAAGATAGGCTGGTCATACAGCGGGTCATGCTGTAAGCTCATCCAGCAAAATTGGTTATGAGAGAGAAAGTGAGAGGTTTTCTTTCTTGCTGCACTGTGCTGTGTTTTTCTAGCTCTTACCAGTTAGATAATTAATAAGACCTTCCTGAGTAGAGAAAGCACTAAAATATGCAGTACATGAAAGAGTCTCTGCAGAACCCACACATTTTAAAATAAAGGTCCATAAACAATGTCTGGCTTGGATGTATGCTTTTTATGCTTTAACAATATGAAAACAAATGAGCAAACTCAGGAAATAACCTAATTTAGGTTGAAGACTATGTTAGACCAATGATCCTTTTTGACAACTAAAAGAGTGTGTAAGACATGTATTTATCTGTTTCTATGCATATATTCTTTAACCCTTTTACATTCTGCTCAATCATTTGGTAGAGCACATTTAAGTCACTATATCTTATAGAAATTGAAATTTAAAACAATGTGATTGTGCCATCTCTACCAATCAGTAGAGCAGTAGAGGTATGTTAGGCTAAAGACATCCACTAGAGGTCACTAGAAATGCAACATTTTCTTGTCTGAATGCAAAGCAGCAATGCTTCATAGCCATACGACATGCAATAAGCTGAAAAAAATGCAGAAAACCCATTATTGTTGCACCACCACACAGATGAGTGTGATGTTTAAAAAGTTAACACAATTGTTATTGCACAGTTTTTGCATTTGTAGTGTATGTTCTGATTTTACAATAAAGTGCCGTCTCATAGGTTTAAAATGTACATACAAAACACTGTGGAGAATAATAAAAAATTGGCTGTTTATATGATTATACCCACCCCACCCACATCCACCTTGCCCCCCAAAACAATATTTCTTCTTTCTCAGTGAGGATGTTAATGGGTTAAAAATATGTTTCTTTAAGAGTGCTTCCATAACAAATATTGTTCAAAGTAAAGAGATTAAAATACAAAGAGCCATTGGCATGTTTATGGTTCTGTGAATGGTCAAATGATTCTTCAGATTGATGAAGAATGTGTTGTAAATGGTTCTATATGTCCAGCTCATAACAACAGTAGAACTTTTTTTGCTGCTATACTAAACTTTCACCATTCAGTATATACATTACAGTCTTCAACATTATTATATTTAGAATAAATTCACTGAAGAATGTTTGGGAAAGTTTAATTATGGGCAAATTGATTTTAAGATACACAAGCTCATGTTTGTGCTTCAGCAAGGTGTCACTAGAGACATCATGCAGACTTGTTAGTGTAGGTTACTGCCATGCTGCACTTTGAGGAATAATAGCTGCAATTTTTCCATCTAGAGGTGACACTCTAGAAGTAGCGTTCACTTGTGGTATGGAATTTCATATTATGCCACTTTCTTCATTTGTGTCTACAGGTGGCATAACAGTCACTTACCCCCATGTTATATCAGGCAAAATGGTTTCACCCAATAGTCTTGGCTAAACTATTAATGAAGACCAGCCTTATAAGATTTTCACTGAACTGCTTTTGTGCTGTCAGTAGAAGAGGTATCTTCTGCCGCAGTGCAGAGCCCATGTAAACAGCCACTCTCCAGGGTCCTGATGTTGTGGATCATACCCAGCAAAAAAACTGCAACGTTTTCATATGAAATCAAAATAAACTTAGAAGTGTTTTATTTTAAAATGCATTTAAATTGCATTTACACTGATGATAACTGATTTCACTGATCACTGATTTGTTCCTCCAGGTCTACTAATATGAAAACTTTAAACCCATAACAGCATTCAAATAGAATAAATCAAACTCTTTAGATATCAAAAATTGACCTCAACAAGAAAATATGTGAATAGCATGATTTTTGTATTTCCAATTCCAATCAGCCTTTTTACTATAAGTGTGTCTGTTTGATGTAAAATCTCCACTGTCATATCATCAGGATCACTACTTGATCATTTGGAGATAGCTTATATATAATAGAGCTGAAAATATCAAAAGATAAGATTGAGAATGCAGATTTTCTCATTTTCATATAATGATGTGAAAAAAGACCCTTATTTCAAACGTGTTCTTGATTGGACTGTTGTAGCCTAAAGGTTTTCCCCACTTCCTTACAGCATATCTTCCAAGTAGCATAATTTGGCATCTGCTATTTGAAAAGCTTGTGATCTTATCAGCAAGAGCACCATGTGTGCTATTAATCTTAGCATTAAATGACAAATACAGAAAGCATGTACTGTCAGTGACCTCTTGGTTCTAGTGGAGAGCTACACTCACTCAAGAAGAAAGATATAGCTAGTGGATTGTTATACGCAAGTTTGAAAGCAGTCTGTGACACCTGAACACCCAGCACAGTCACATAGCTGCTTTACACCACAAAGGGTGTGAATGAATAATTTCACACTGATTAAAACTTAATTAAGAAGTCATCGCTTTGTGACTCTGATATCAGTCTGTGCTCCCTCTCTCTCCCTCCCTCCCTCTCTCTGTAATAGACTATAGTCTAGATTAAAATGAATAAAACAAATTCTCATTAACGCTCAGTCGTCGTTCCATGTCTGCAGTACAATTGATTTAGCCGCACATCTAAGGTTATGCTAATTTTGCCATTGTTAATTGCATTTGTTCCACATTCACAACTGAAATCTCCTGAGCACACACCAGTCTGTTTTACAAATTAGCCAGGGCTAAGAAGTTTTTTCCAGGTGAAATTTAAGCCCGTGTCTCCGTGTGCTTTAAATGTTTAATGAATTAATTACCGCTTGGTATCACTCCGCCTAATTGATTATACAGCAGAGCCCTGCCCACGCACTCCTCCACCTCCTCGCGCCCTTCTTCCTCCGCCAGCGTCGCGCCGCTCGCTAATTCGTGCTCGCCGGAGCGGAGCGGAGGGAGGAAAAGGAGAAAGTGTGTTTCAGCAAGTCAGACGGAGGAGATACAGCTACAGTTCCACTTTTCCCCATCTTCGAAACGACATCAGTCTCTCCGCAGAGGAGAGCAGTGTCTCTGGACGGAATAGCGCTCATTTGTGCTGCACGCGGCTGATGTGTGGTTTGTACTGAACTAGCCTAACTCTTGGTGAAGAGCCGTCAGAAGAGAAATGGGGCCGTTTGGAGCGCTGCTGTGGATTTTACATTATCTGGTACTTTTCATTCAACTGAACGCCGCTTCTCAAGCTAACAGCGAGGTGGACAACCACATAGCAGACAACGGTAAGCTGTGCTGTCCGCTGTTTCCGGTCGTAAACATGAAGCGACGCTGATTATCGCTTTGCCCCGTTACGAAGAACAGCTGCTGACGTGAAGGGGCGGGGCTGATAAATGAAAGCTGATGATGATCACTGATTATTTGTAACTTTTAACAACAATTCGCTTGGATTATATTACGTCGGCCTGCTTTCAGTATGTTTGGCTGTTTGTCATTTCCAGGCATTACACGTTTTGACTAGTTTCTAGGGAAAATATGGAAATCAATATGTAGCCTTTGCTTACTTTCTCTATACTCTTCCCCCAGGACCTAATTAGTAGTTTGCTTTCTCCTTATTATAGCTTTAGCCTACTAATGCACCCTGAGCTGTGCAACCTATGAAAAGAACAAAGAACATATCTTATACCAAGTAGACTGACACCTTAAACCTTCCTCATACTGTTATTGTCAAATTCAACCAACACACTATACATTTGTTACTTTTGCTTTACAACCGAGCCCTTTGTTTCACTGTATTAAATAAGGTAGGCCATTTCTTGTAGACAAACTTCTAGAATAAGATATACTGTAACCCATTCCAAGGCAGTGTAATGATATATAGGCAATAAAACCTCTAGATTCAGGTGCAGTATATACAGTGTCACTTAGATTCACTGAACTTCTCTGTCAGAAGCTATATTAAAGCATAAATCGCATTGTTTGAGATACAGTTCACTTAATTTACCACCCAATATAAATCCGCTCCAGTCACTGAGTCACAGATCGATACAGTGATGATAAAAGAGGGCAAATGAGGTGGCAAGGCAAGAGACCCTAATCCTTCTCAATGCCAAGCTGAAGAATTCTAGATTCACCTCTGTGTAATCATATAAGCAGGTTTCAACTGATATTTACAGCCTTGAGATACTGTTTCACAGCTCCAACATACATACCTCATTTAAAAAAATACAGTTTTCATGTGTAGCGCTAGATAAAAAAGATAATCCTTTATTAGTCATACATTGGGGAAATTCAAAAGCTTTGCAAAAAAAAAGCTTTGCAGGCATAATACTGATGTGCCAGCTAAAATAATCATTTAGTTTCAGTTGCAGGTTTTTCCTACATTTGAGACCTCTGATGTCCTCTGTGCTTTTGAGGTGTGAAAGACATTTGGGTCAGCTATCTTTAGTATAAAGGAAATACATTAGTGAACCATCCCTGGATGAAAAATGTGTTTCATGATGTATTATTTGCTTGAGTATATCGTTGTTGATCATTATTGCCTACTGAGTTCCTCTTGCTAAATGGGTGAGGTTTAATATCACACTGTTAGACATGCTTCCTGTTTACACACATAATGCAAAGTGGTTTTGAATGGTCAGGTTGGACTTTTAGTATGATTAGGAAATAGACTTGGGTCAAAAAACCTCTACAATGTTATAATTTATACTCCTATTGTACCAGAAATATTCTTCACTTGGACCAGTTACATGCTTTCCTTATTACATTCCCTACTGTTTTAAATTCCAGACTTATTTAGAGACATTTATCTACATCACAGGGAGAAAATATCAACACATGATGTGCTTTCATGCTGAGGTTTTCGATTTTTTAAATAATTATTAGTCCCATCTTTTGTTTACACTACATTGTGATCTATTCAAGATGCTGACATCTCAGGCAGGTTTTTTAAAAATATCTTATAGTTTTATCTGTTCCGGTCAAAACACAGTGCTGTTTAATTAGCTGACATCTAATTAACTATTGTTAGTTGTCAATGTAAATTAATACATCTAGTCAGCCCATACGGAACCTGTTAATTGTATACTAAACTGTGCTGTGTGAAAGAGATGAAGGCTTAGAACAGTGATATTATTATTATTATTATTATTATTATTATGTTTATATATTTTTATGTACTTATTTATTATATTCTGTTAATACCCTTCAGATACATCTGTCAAAACTTAGGTTCTACATTCTTCAGATGGTTCCTCAAGAATTTCCTGTAGGTAAATCAAAGGTAGTTGACAACTCAAAGAAGTATTTGAATGTATACATGGCCCTTTGCGTAGTTAAATTATTCATCTCTATGATGGAAAATGAGTTGTTTAATATTCTTTAAAGAGACCATTTAAATGGTTCAGCTTTTGAAGATCTTTTCTGCACTACACAGACATTTCAGGATATTATGAGCACTCTTGGAATGAACTCTGCCTGATACGTCACTGATGCCATGTGACAGGGTTTGCTGCATGTATAAATAATGAAGTAAAACAGACAGTTGTAGCAGAGTGTAAAACAATCACCATGGGCAAAGAATATGAGTTGACTGATGTCCAAAAGGGTGTGATAATAGGATACAGGGAATCTCAGAAACCGCTAAAATTGTGGGATGTTCTAGAGCCATCGTATTGAAGGTGTACAGAGACTTCTCATGCATTGATTACTTCCCAACGACATGACAGTGGTGCTCCAAGGACTACTGTTGCCAGCAGGGAACAATGACTCTGTCGAGTGGTACAGTTATCAGCACACCATCTAACCTCTATAATGAACACAGGAGCAATAAGGAAAATTTCAGGATCACCATTGAGTGAACACTCAGAGCCAAGGGTGGTTATTCCCACTATTAGGTAGGTGGTCATAATATTTTGATATAACTTTATATATGGAACCCTTTTATTAGAGTTGAGGATTTTTTTCTGGACATAAGGCTGCATTTTCTACAAGTTTGGTAAGTGTGAAAGCTGCTTTTGAACCCTGGAGTGGTCAGAGAACAGATCTCTGTTTTTTCTAAAATGTATCGTCTAGAATTTACCTCAAGCCAACACTGGTGTAGTCCTCAGCTTGCGGTGAAGACAGTTGTTCCCTGTACCATGTGATTCTTTAAAGAATCATCCATTAAAAACATCTTAAGAAAAATAATATGGTTCTTCTATAGTTTCACTCCAGTCAACCCTTTTGGAGCCTTTATTTATTTGAATGTTCTCTACACAGTGTAAGAAAATTACATAATGAGACAGCCACAGGTTAGACTGGTATCCTAAGGTAAAGTGATAAGAATGTTGCCCCCATGAGCACTCATCAAAGAACTGCATCTGTACCTGTTAACACCTCAGCAACAAGAAGCTGCAACAGCACCTAAAATCCGTATACTTTACTGTTAACTTCAGACATTCTTTGTTTCTGCAATGTGATTCAGTATTTGTTAAAAACAAAATATATGCTAAGATGTTGGTTAGCCAACAAGCATGCTCGCATTAATGCCATAACACAGTGATACTTCATTGCTAAAAAGCACTCTTCGCTGACAAATTAATAGAAAATGCACATAAGCATTAAAATACAAACATAACACAGTGTGTAGCCATGTGTACTATATGTGTTTGAAGAAGATGTATCCTAACATTCCCCACGTTGAGCAATAAAAGTATTCTGAAGAGAGAAACGACACAAATGTTTGCGTGGGTGGGTGGTTGGGTGTGTGACAAGGTGGGGGTCAAATATTGCAGTTGATGTCTGTCAGCCATCAGCAATGGACGATGTCATCATCTATTGGTTCCAGCTTCATATTTATGGAGAGTTACCAATACAAAGTCAATAGAATGTTGACAAGAGGTTTTGAAATATAAAGACTTATTCTAATGATAAAAAGCTGGACAGAAAAAAGAAAAGCAATTTCATTTTTCTGCAGCCCTTTTCCTCATTCACTCTCATTTTTTATGTTATTAAAGTTCTTTACTTCTGTAGCTGCATAATCCTCTCTCTATTCCCCTCTTTCCCGTTCTCGTTTGATAAATGGGTTTAGTAGTAGTGTGGTGTGTGCTCATGTAGTATGTCTCAGAGGGTCAGTGTTCCAGGTGCTCTAAGATTTCTCAAGCACAGATAGCAGACTTCAACTGGATGTAGCCCCCCAGTGCTTGGTCTGTTTGGATTTTTTTCCAGCAGTGTTAAGTCCTTCACCTTCAGCCACAGAAAATAAGACATAGAAGTTAAGTGTCACACCAATACCATTACCTACTTAAGGATCTCTAGCCACAAAAAATGCCTTTTTCCCCTCAAAATTATAATTCACAGTCAATGACATAAGTAAATGTTATTCACGTTCTGTCTCTTGTGCATACAGGCTTGTTTTTAACACTGTCATGTAAATTCTCGAAATAACTTTTTTTGTGGATGGCCATTTAGAGAACCCCTTTAGTAAGATGGGTGAGTTTTATGAATTTTCATTTAGTTTGCAACAAGAATGTTATTTTGATACAATTTTTCGACAAAAAGTTTGTATTAGATTAGATTTTAAAACCCAGCAAGCACACAAACGTTGTCTGTCTGGCCTAAACATTGATATAATGTTTAATTTAACTTAATTTTAATTCAATATTGATATATCCAAATCCCAGCAAGCACTTAACGTTGTTTAGTTCAATGCCTAAACAACGTTAAGTGCTTGCTGGGAGGAACCTTCATTATTTTGGTTTACTTTAAAAGCTAATTTAATGATTACTAAACGTCTAGAAAACGTTTGATTGTGAACGTTTTAGGAATGTTTAGATCCTAATGTTTAGACAACATTATCCCCGAACGTTTAAAAAAAAATTCATTCTGGGTGAAAATTAAACATATTTTAAAAGTTTTGGCAAAACATTGTTTCAATGCCTAAACAATGTTAAGTGCTTGCTGGGATTTGGATATATCAATATTGTAGTTTATAATATTTTATTGGAAAACCTGATCTAAATGAAATTAAACATTATATCAATGTTTAGGCCAGACGTTTATTAAACCTTTATAGTAAAACGTTGTAGAGATGTTTAGTTTTGGTTGGAAAACGTTCCTGGTGTATCTGGTGAAATATTAACGTTATTTCAACGTTTGTGTGCTTGCTGGGCTGAAATTACAATAATGATTTCCCATACTTAACAAAAAGGAAGGATTGTATTCAATTTGGGAAATAAATTGTAAAGATTATAATCCTGATTATGTATTTAATTTTTCCATTTCTTGACAGTTCTCCAAATGTTTCTATAATGTTCATAACATATCAATGTTAGGACTGAATATTGCCAAGGACCTGGATATATGTTTTGTATCACATTTCAAGATTACAGTATAGTAAGCAAGGTGATGTACTGTGTTAATTTAAAGCTCTATATTAGGAATACTGTCAGCAGTTTGCCTTTGTTTACATTGAAATGGAAGAGTCTAATGGCTGAAGATTGATTACACTACTTCTATCTAGCACTCAGGGTGCTGAAGATCTTGTAAACTATTATTTAAAAATATATATATATATTTTTGAGAATCGATACAGTGCCACAAAATATTGTGATATTTAATCATGTGTCAATATTTTCTTACATCCCTAATAAGCATCATATTAAAATGTTCCTGGAGAAATGGTTAAAACTAATAAGTACAGTGGGTTTCTAGAAGACTGATCTAATAGAAGATTGAAAATGGTGGATGAATGTTTGTTATTGCTGCATGTTTAGTGGGCATTAGGGGAAAACCGGTATTTAGACAATAGTGATGGTACATCAGTGGCCCTGGCTAATTACTGTAATGGCTGCAGAATGCAGAGAAGCTGTGCATATTAAGGACCCGTGGAACCACAGGAGAGACACTTTTTTGTTTCTCTTGCTCTTTGTTTCTCTAATTAGGATGTGCATCCCTGACTGCCTGTACTCCTCCTGCAGAGAGAGAGAGAGAGAATGTTGATTTGTTTATCATGTTGTGGCTCATGACAGCTCTGCTGTGGTTGTAAGTAATTAATTGTCGTCTATATGTAGTCACAGATAGACAGAAATGTAGTGTGAAAAATATGAACCATGAACTGCTGATGTGATTCGGGCAGGTGTGCAGATCTGTTCATGTATAATATTTTGAAGTGATGCAAAATGTGTAATAATACACCCCAAAAACAGATAAAAAAATACTGCTGTGATTGGTTAAACAAATATTGGTTGTTTTAACCAACTTGTTGTTTGGGAGAGAAGCAATCCAGTACTTACACATCAACCAATGTAATTAGCTGAGCTGCAGACTTAACTAAAGGTCCATTTACTTTAACATAAAGGAAAGCTGAAGTTTTTTTTTATTATTTTAGATTTTTTATTGTTTGTAGGTATTCTTTAAGTTTACATGACACAGTGACCTATTTTTGCCAGCACAGCGAACATTACATGCAGGTGCATCTCAATAAATTAGAATATCATTGAAAAGTTCATTTATTTCAGTAATTCAATTAATAAATTGAAACTCATATATTATAGAGGTACATTACACACAGAGTAATCTATTGCAAGCATTTATTTCTTTTAATGTCGATGATTATGGCCTAAAGCCAATGAAAACCTAAAAGTCAGTATTTCAAAAAATGTCAATATTATATAAGACCAATTCAAAAAATTAATTTTAATATTAATGAACAGTATGTTCAGTATATGCAATCAATACTTGGTTGAGGCTCGTTTTGCATGAATTACTGCATCAGTGTGGTGTGGCATGAGGCTATCAGTCTGTGGCACTGTTGTGGTGTTATGGAAGCCCAGGTTGCTTTGATTGCAGCCTTCCGCTCATCTGCATTGTTGGGTCTGGTGTCTCTCATTGTCCTCTTAACAGTATGCCATAGATTATGCGGTTTAGGTCAGATGAGTTTTCTGGCCAGTCAAGCACTGATACTGATACAAGATACTGTGGTTATTAAACCAGACATTGGTACTTTTGGCATTGTGGTCCTGCTGGAAAATGAAATCTGCATCTCCATTAAGCTTGTCAGCTTAAAATGTCCTGGCAAATGGCTGTGCTGACTTTGGACTTCATATAACACAGTGGACCAACATGGCTCCCCAAACCACCACTAATGTGGAAACGTCACACTAAACCTCAAGCAGGTTGGATTATGTGCCTCTCTACTCTTCCTCCAGACTCTAGGACCTTGATTTCCAAATGAAATGCAAAATTTACTTTCATCTGAAAACAGGACTTTGGACCACTGAGCTACAGTCCAGTCTTTTTTCTCCTTGGCCCAGGTAAGATTCTTCTGATGTTGTGTCTGGGCCAAGAGTGGCTTGACACAAGGAATGTGACCATTGTACACCTTGTCCTGGATACAGCTGTGTATGGTGGCTCTTGAAACACTGACCCCAGCAGCAGTCCACTCCTTGTGAATCTCCCCCAAATTCTTGAATCATCTTTTGTTGAAAATTCTTTCAAAGCTGCGGTTATCCCTGTTGCTTTGGCAGTTTTTGATACCACACTTTTTCCTTCCACTCAACTTTACAGTTATATGATTGGATACAGAACCCTGTGAACAGTCAGCTTCTTTAGCAATGACTTTTTCTCACTTACTCTCCTTGTGGAGGGATTCAATGACTGCCTTATGGACAACTGTCAAGTCAGCAGTCTTTTTCATGATTGTGTAGCCTACTGAACTATACTGAGGGACAGTTTAAAGACTTAGAAAACCTTTGCAGGTATTGATTAACTGATACAGTGATGCCATGAATCTACAATATTGAACTTCTTCACAGTATTTAAATTTTTTGAGAGACTGACATTTGGGTTTTCTTTGGCTGTAGGCTATAATAATCGACATGAAAAGAATGCTTGAAATAGATCAAGCATTGTATTACTGAAATTAACTTCTTGATGATATTCTAAATTTTTGATTTGCAGAGGAGCAACTTTATTAAAAAAATTTTTCGTCAGGCTGAGGAGTGAATTTCAAAGCTCATGGACAAGTTTGTTGAAGAGAAGCTACAAGAATAGGATTGTTTAGAGTTAATTATATAGTCATTGGTAGTTACACAGCATTGGTTAAAATAATAGTTAATTTGTTCCAGCTGCATTGGTTCATTTTCAACTAATTTAGGTTTGGGTTAAAATGTTACCCAATTAAGACTGGTTGGCTGATTTAACCAATATAATTTGTTGGACAGATATCAATTAACCAGATTGATTGATTGAATTTAACCAATATAATGGTCAGATGTCAGCATATTCTATATTCTGTAGCAAAGAGACATTATTCTCTTTGTATCAAATTAAGTGATATTTTTATTCTATAAATATTTGCAATATAAGACAAATGTAGACTTGTATGGATTAAATATAATTTGAAAGGAATATGTTCTTATGTTCTTTTAAAAAATCATAGCCTGTAACCTTGCATATCAGTTAGAAAGGCTTTTTTAAGACCAAGCCTTTATGACTGATACGCAAATTACCACTATTGGGATTGCATGCCCACTATACAGTCCAAATTTAAACTCATTATATTCTAAATATACCAGGATTTAGATTTTGGTAAGTGTAGTATCACAACACCTAATACCAAATTAATAATCTGGGTATAAACTAAAGACATCAAGCATTGTCTTTAATGCCAGATCTTTATTTGATTAAGCACAGACAGATTTCTACTTTTTTTTAACAGCTTAACCAACATGTCTGTTCTTTTTAAAATGATATCTCTGTACAGAATCTAAACAGAACTCTTTGGCGTTGGACTATTATTTTGATTGCCAAATTTAAGTACTGAAAAGTTTTTATCTTTAAAACTTTATTGTGTGTAAGCGGAACTAGACTGGTGAACGTTGAGTAGCCCACTGAATTGAATTGAATTGAATAGACCAATGAGTAGCCAGTACTATATTAGAAACTCTGAGTCTGAGCCAGTTCTGTCTGTGATTTTTTGATTAAAAATTGATTCTGTTGTACCATGACAGCTTTGCAGGTTTATGTTGGGTATGTTGGTTGAGGTTGCCCATGTTATGGTGTCAGTTAAATGTATAGCAGTGGTATCTTACATGTAGCAATATTCATATTTCTACTCTTTAAATGTCATTTCATTCAAAAGATCGACAGGACAAAACATACTGATTTTGGAACATTATTATTATAGAAGATATTGCAATAGAGGCAATAAAAAAAACCTCAATAACTTTGCATTGACACAGAGTTCCTAATATGAGTATGATGCCACCTACTGGATGAAGACACAGCTGTAGTGATCTATAGGTGAATATAAGTGTATTGGTATTGATGACATCACAGAAGGATTTTTTTTTCTAAGTCAAAATGTGCTGTTTTTGCAGCATAGTTTGCAAACCTCCAAAGCAAACAAAACCATTAATGCTTTAGATGTATTTGAATTAATCTGTTTTCTAAAACAAAATACTTGATTGTGTTAAATATGCTTTCACAATGCATTTTGTTTTTCTCAATTTAATTTTAATTTATAGAATAATTGTTTCCTTTTTTCATTAATCTTTTCACTTTATTCGGTCTTGTAATGATAAAAAAGCAGCAATATATCTTATTGAGAATTAGGGTATGATTACACCTCTAATTGTATTAGATTATTATTGATTTCTTTTAAACTGATGCAGTAAATAGCTTTGCTTGATACATTGTGACTCACCCAGTGCTTTGACTTCACTATTGTTTCATTATACACTCACTTCCCCAGCTTTCATAATGTCCCCTGTGTGAGAGAAAGTCTTGAAATTCACAAACGTGAACAGACTCTCTCTCTCTCTCTCTCTCTCTCTCTCTCCCTCTCCCCCCCCCCCCTCTCTCCCACACACACACTAGTTCTGCCTGTCCCTGGGGTTATAAGAGATTCACTGGTGAAGTGAAGGCTGGGGGTCGCTGTGCAGAGTTGTGGTCTTATTACATTAGTCTCTCTGCAGCGTTCAATTCAGCCTGATTTCACATGCTACCTGTGCTTATTTCCCAAAGGATAGACTGGGTGATACTAGATATAGACATGCACATGCACATAGAGTTATGAAAAGGTTTACACTGAAAAAGGGCTGCGTTGAATTTACTTCACTGAAATGTGGATATAATTTTCACATGGAAACAGTGTCAATACTATAAGTAAATGGAAAGAAAAATGTGACTTGATTTAGATTTGATGTAGATTAGATGTCTTCTACAATAAAAATGGCCTATGGAGTGTTCCAGTTGTACAGGTTTGTAATCCACAGCCTTAGTGTTAGGACAGCCCTGGTCAAATAGATGTTTTGTTGAAAATAAATGAGAACATCTGTAGAGAGCAAACAAACTTGGGTTTTTCTACACTTTTTTGTGCACTTTTTCGTGGAGTTACTGTTTTATCATTTTGTGCAGGATACCATTTATGTTATTAATTGAATAAATTAACACTAATTATATATCAAAATGTGAAACTAAATTTTATAGCTTCAGGATCATGTTGCATCACAAAAGAATTGCAAAGTATACAACACGGTGCAATAAATACAAAAGACACTTCTGTAGTGTTTTACACAATCAGGGTTGTTATTAGTCCTAAGGGCAGAGATTAGAATAAAAACAAAGCATGTCCTTTTGGATTGTCCATGATTTCACAATGAGTTTTGGTTTACATGCCATCTTGGGGGTTACATTTGTGGAAATGTGTAAAACGGAGCTCCAGTATGTGTGTCTTGGGTGAAGCTAAGCTAAGTTTAATATTTTGATATACAGACTTTGAAAAATTTAATTGCTTGATATTATAAACCAAATAATAGTCAACCACTACTCTCTGGCAGCCACACCCTTCACCTCCAGTACTTTGTGATCATTATTATTTTATAAAATTATTTTTGTTTGTCAATGTTTTTGCTGCATAAATTAGTGCACTGTGGCTCAGATTTTAAGTAGCCTAAGTTATTGTTGTTTTTTCCTAGTTTGCTTAGCCACATATAATGTCCCCAGCTATGTAAATAAGTTAAAAAAATATTTTTATTCAATTTGTTAGCCACCATTTTTTTCACAGTGTTGGCATCCAATCTCCTCCTAAATCCAATTTCCTGATTGCATTTAGCACTTCTTCAATATTTCTATATTAATTTTTCTTAATCTAGCCTCACTTCTGGATATGCTTAATAGAAAATATGAGGACAGGAGTCATAAATGAAAACTTTTTTGAAATATGGAATATTTATTGTTGGTCTGCTGAAAAAAATATTTTTTGTGGTAAATTGAGTTGATGAAGAGTTGATAGTGATGTAGGTGCCTCAAGATAGAAGACCCCAGAATATCTTAATATTTCCCAGCATGTGATGTTTCAATTATATCATGCCCTCCATTTTTATTCTCATTTCACCTTCAGTGACCTCATTTGTTGATTGAAGGCTAAACTAATGACCACTTTTCCTAACACAGACGTAGCTATGGACTATGAATCTAAATCAGTAATGAAATTAGTAATGAAAAACATTCTGTACAATGCTGACAACCATCTCCAGTGAGTGTAACTATAATTAACTTTAATTAGTTGTCTCAGACTCTGTCTTCCTCCTCACTTATCTGCTGGTTGGGATGCTGTGATTCATCTTCTAATGCAATATGAATGCTAATGCCACACACCTTATGCAGTTCTACAAGAGAAAACTGGACTTGCTGGGATGTGGATGACTGTTCTCTGGAGAGCAAACTTGCCTGTTTACTTATTTATTTGTTTGTTTGTTTATTTATTTATTTATATCCTCTCTTCTCTTGCTCTTTCATATTTAATGTAGAGGCAAAGAGTAGCAACCAAGGTTTTCTAATGTTTTTATATTACTGTCATGTGTGCACAAACATACATAAACCTTTAGTGTTAGGCAAAAGTTTGGATACCCCTGGGAAAATTACATTACATACATACATTTGATGATTTTCTAACAACGGGGAACTAAGTTTCTTTACAGGAAACTTATTTAAACATGAAGTGTTAGCATTTTACAATCTACTTACTCCTTCATCCAAAAAGTATGTAAACTAAGATTCAAAACATCTTAATTCTTTAAGGTTGTGATGTCATTACCAATAACATTTTTTATATGATAGTCTATAAGCTAACACAGAAAGTTAGCACACCTGAAGTAATAAGAAGTGTTGTTACTGCAGACAGTTTGTAGACTTATCAGACAATTGGGAGAAGACTGTGATTGAAGTGGTTACATTTATTAGGGAAAAGGGACTCTTTCTGGACATTGTAGAATATAAAAGTAGATGACAACTAATTTGTCATTTAAAGTAGGCATTTTCCAAATTTTTTGTGCAGTGTCTGATTAAAAAATCAACAAAAAAATGGAGTGTCCAAAGTTTTGCATAAGACCACCTGTACAGAAATGAACACTGTAAATTTTTATTTTAAGGGGTCAATTATAGGAACAGTACAGTAAATTAACAGAAGCTGTCAACATGTTTTCTTATTGTTGTTGTTGTTGCATGTTCCACATAACCAACACTACATATAATGTTCAGTAGCCTTATTTAGAAGCTCATATTGTATCTGCATTTAAAAGATATTTACATATAAAATGGTTTGCTTGGATCCATTTGAATGCTTTCATATCATTTTCATATTCAAATGTTCTTTCAGCTCTAAGGTATTGTGTCCATGGAAATATTTCAAATTGAGAGGTTCCACAGTAATGCAATATGTAACTGGTGATGTAGCAGTAATCTTCACAGTCAGGGGGTATGCTAACTCAAGAGGGCTGTGCTTTGCTGACTTGATGCAGTGAGTGGCCAAGGTTACTGCATTGATTTGTGATACTGTTGATTTGATTTAAGTGTCACACCTTTCCAGGACTTTCTGCAAGGATCTGACAGGATCTGACAAAAGCACAAAGCAGCCTGGGATACTCCCTGTTTGTCAAGCAGCCGTGTTTCATAAGTAGAATAGAGAAGGAGAGCCGAGTCCTGAGCTGTAAAGCAATTCGACAAGCTTCAAATCGATACAGACAAACAAGGAGAGAGAGGGGGAGATAGACAGAGGGTGTGTGTGTGTGTGTGTGAGAGAGAGAGAGCGTATTTCTTTCAGCTTACTGATAATGACTGACTGCTCTGCACAGAGTGCCCTTATGTGTATGTGTGCTTAAAAGAGTGAGCTGTAGATGGAGAGCATCATTACCATTGGAAGATGGATCTGGTTCAGGTAACAAATGTAAAGAAACTGAAACAAAATGAATGAGAACAGGGCAAATCAGAGCCATTGGAGAACAGTAATTTTAAACAAAGAGCTTGCAAGAAAAATTCTGTGTACCAAGCCTGAATGCATGCATGATCAATGTCCTGTATGTTTCATGATGAATGAACCAGTAGAAATGGTGCCCAATACAATTAAAAATGAAAAATATTTTGAATAAAATTTTTAAAAAAAATTATGAAAAATTACTTTTTATTTTTTACATCATGTCATTATTTACTTAAGAAAAGCAAGGCCAAAATGCAGAAACTGAACCCAATATGTTTTCACCTATGGAAAAATTAAGCATACCCTTACTGCATCTGTATGAATTAAGAAGGTAAGTCACAGCCAGGTGCTGCTAATCAAATGTTTTTTATTCAATGTGAGCACCTCTATAAATCTAAAATTTGACCACCTCTATAAAAGCAGGAGTTTGACCACCTCTATAAAAGCAGGTGTTTGACCACCTCTATAAAAGCAGAAGTTTGACCACCTCTGTAAAGGCAGACGTTTTGGCAGTTTACTAGTCTGAAGCATTCAGGTGTGTGTTAACACAATGCCAAGGAAGAAAGACATCAGCAATAATCCTAGAGAAGCAACTTTTGCTGCCCTTCAATTGTGGAACTGTTTTAAAACAATTTCTAACCTTTTGAAGTAAACAATTCTAAAATGAGAAATATTATTCAGAAGTAAAAAAACATTCAAGGTATCAGTATTCCCAGGAGAGGATGTCACAGCAAATTCAGCTCATAGTCAGACCATGCAATGCTCAGAGAAACTAAAAAAAAAAAGCCAAGAGCTACATCTCCGTCTCAACAGGATCCTATTAGCATGTTAAATATTCAAGTTTGTGACAGTATTTAGAAAAGAAGTGAACAAGTAGTGCTTGTCTGGAGGACTTGCTATGAGAAAGCCTCTAAAAAATGACATAAGTTGTGGCTGAACAAACCATATGACTTCTGGAAGTGGCCTTTGGGCAGACAAGACCAAAGATGTGGAGATGTTTGGCCATAGTGTACAGTGCCACGTTTGATGAAAACCAAACACTGCATATCAGCATAAACACCCCATTCCAGTAGGGGTGATGATTTCGGCTTGTTTTGCAGCTACAGGACACCTGAAGTCAACCATGACCTCCTTTGTATACCAAAGAATTCTAGAGTTCAATGTGAGGCCATCTGTCTGACAGCTAAAGTTTGGCTGATGCAACAGCACAATAATCCCAAAACACACCAACAAATCTACAACAGAATGGCTGAAAAAGAAAGAATGTAGGTGTTGCTGTGGCCCAGTCAAAGTCCAGACCTCAACCCAGTTCAAATGTTGTGATTGGACCTTAAGAGAGCTACTGAAGCATTGTTGTAAAGAAGAGTGTGCCATAAACCTTCAGAATGATGATGGAGCAAAGGTATACAGAAAATGATTACTTCAAGTACTTTCTTATTGGTACTAAAGGTGGTTCTATAAGCTATTGATTCAAGGGATGCACTTAAGGTTTAGTTTTAAGACCTGCTAAGGATCAGATGTTTATGTCCTGAAGTGTAAAACTTGATTAGATGTCACATTAAAGGTTTTTCACATAACTTAGATACTGAATTATACTGACTCTTTGGATGTTCAGATCCTTACGCTGATTTTATCTTGGAAAGGAAACATGCACATTTGATTTAGACTAATGATTTAGCTAGCAGATTGGAAACAATATCCTCAACTTTCAACACCAAGATGGTATACTAATACATTTTTCACTGTAATTAGTTACATTTAAAATCTGCCCAATTAAATGTCATTTCAGCTAATTCAATCGGTGCAATTAAAAATCATGTTTGAAAATAAGAGCACTAAAATATCTCATTTGAAGTCTTTATAGGCAGTAGATAAACTCATGTTTGTGTACAGATGTAATGCCTATAATGTCTTTCATTACAAATGAGTAGATATTTGGATTTTATTATACTTTTATCACCTTCTCTGTAGAGGTTTTATTGTCTATTTGTCTCTTTGATGCATTGAGCGAGCTCTCTGGAGTATTGATGTGTAGTAATTCCACAGCCTTTTAATTTGATTTCATTGGTTGCTGTCATTTTGATACATTTGTCTAAGGCACCTCTCACTGAGAAAGACTGATGGAGGAATATAAAGAAGTGAAATCTGAAAAGAAGAAAAAGAGAGCAGCTATTTAAAGCTGTAATCAAGCTCTGGTATAACTGGCAGACTACTTTTGCACAGCAGTAACAGAGACACACAACAATAAGTGAAGTGTACAGATAAGTGCATTAACTAAATGCAACAAGATTTGATTCCAATTTGTGACCTTTTCTATTGATTATTTTTTATATATGAAATATTCACCAAATTTAAAGGCAGAGGGTGATTTTAATCTATATAAAAAACGCATTTGCTTATACTTATTACTACTAAACAAGTAGTATTACTCCTTATTACTACTTAACAACTTATTACTACTTAATACTACTTAACAATACTAATTAAGATGTATTGCTAACACTTTAAAATAAGGATACATCTAACAGTACTGTATTAAGCAGTATTAAAATGAAAGTGCACCATCATTGATCAATGAGGAATTTGACAGGGCCCCTATCCATGGTGCCCAGACAGCAGTTTGGAATTGTGTGCCTTGCTCAAGATCACTTCAGTCACGTGACCTCTCCCAGAGATCAAACCAAAGACCTTCCGGTCACAAGACCAGATCTCTAACCTCCAGGCCACAGCTGCCCAGTAAGGAACAAGTTGTTTGTCATCTTAAGAACCTGTCTATGAGTATTAATGTGACCCAACTTCTGAAATTACATTAATTAAGCTGAACCATTTATGTACAACTTGTATTCATGTAAATAAAGTCTTTATTTGTAAAATGTAAATAGTATTTATAATAAATACAGACCTTATTTAAAAATATTAAGTCTCTTATTTCAAAAGGGTTTTTTGTGCCTGTTTTGAGATTATGCTCCATCCATCCATCATCTTCTGCTTATCCATGTCTGGGTCATGGGAGTAACAACCCAAGCAAAGTAGACCAGCCGTCCTTCTCCCCAGCTACCTCTTCCAGCTCATATGGGAGGATTCAAAGGCATTTCCAGGCCAGCTGAGAGATATAATCTCTCCTAGGTCTTCCGCAGGGTCTCCTCACAACTGGACATGCCTGGAACACCTCACCCAGAAGGCAACCATCCTCGACATGGAGGAGCAGCGGCTCTACTCCGAGTCTTTCCCGCGTGTCCGAACTCTACGTCCTGTCAGTAAGGAAGGGCCTGGACACCTTACTGAGATTAGGGTGAAATCCACAAATACTGCTGCTCCAGTTACTCAATCTTCGATGGTAGGAGGAGTTGGACAGTGTCTCAGTTTTGTTGTCTTCCACAAGTTGTTGATACATTACAACAGGCCACATATTCCACAACCTCATATGTGTCACCATTTTTCAACTATAATATGGTTTTGTTTTTATTCCGTATTACTGAAACACACCATATGGAGCTTTGGCATTTATGGCATTCTATTCTAAACTCATTGGCTTTAATATGGAGTTGGTCTCCCCTTTGCATCTATAACAGTTTCCACTCTTCTGAACATGTTTTCTACAAGATTTTGGGCTGTCTGTTGGAATGTGTGCTCATTCATCCAGAAGAGCATTTGTGAAGTCAGACACTGATGCTGGATGAGAGGATCTGGTTCACAATCTCTGTTCTACTTCATCCCAAAGGTGTTGAGGTCAGGGCTCTGTGTGGACCAGTCAAGTTCTTTCACATCAAACTCACCCAACCATGATCTTATGGACCTTGCTTTGTGCACAGGGGTACAGTCATGCTGGAACAGAAATGGACCTTCCCCTGACTGGAAGCATACAATTGTCCAAAATGTCTTGGTATGCTAAAGCATTAAGAGTTCCCTTCATAAAACTTTACAGTTGGAACAATACAGAGCAGGTAACATTCTTCTGGGATTCTCCATAACCCAGATTCATCCACCAGACTGCCAGATAGAAAAGCCTGATTTGTCACTTCATAGAATACATTTAAACTGCTACGGAGTCCAGTGGCAATGTACTTTATACCACTCCATCCAATGCTTGGCATTGTGCTTTGGTGATGTAAGGATTGCATGCACATGTTTGGCCATGTCAAGATGCTGACTTTAATGCCAGAGGAGGTTTGGAACTCTGCAGTTATTGAGTCAGCAGAGAGTTGGCAACTTTTATGCACTATGCCCCTCAGCACTTGGCGATCCCACTCTGTAGCTGTATGTGGTCTGCCACTTGGTAGCTGAGTTACTGTGGTCTCTAAACACTTGCAGATCTTAATAATACCACTCACAGTGGATCACAGAATATCTACAGGAAAGAAAAAGAAATTTCATGAACTGACTCTTACAGTACTACACTCTAAATCAGAGTTATTTTGAATGACCCATTCTTTCACAAATGTTTATTAAGGCAAATTTAATAGCTAGGTTCTTGATTTTATACACCTGTCACAATGGGACCAAATGAAACCTGAATTTAGATGTGTGTCCCAGTACTTTTGTCCATATAATGTAAGTGCTATTGCACTAATGCTAGCAAATTTGTGAACTTGCTCAAAGCACATATCTGCCATATTCCCATATAAACAGCTGTAGTAAAGACTATAAGCTCACAGCCAACAACTTGTAGGAGACACCAAAACTACCTCACCCTTCTGCCATGAAGAATTTGGAGAAGCAGTATTTCTGAATTTTATCTTTTAGTCTGAAAATGGCAAAAAAAAGTATTCAAAAATAAAAGTTTGTGTTATGAAAAAATGCTCAAATTGACTTTTTGAGCAGTAATGTAGTTTAACTTTTGTATATGATTCTATAACAAAAATCTAAAATATTATATATAAAAAAATAATAATTATATATATATATATATATATATATATATATATATATATATATATATATATATATATATACGTGTGTACATGCTGTTTGTTGGCATTTTTTATTTCATGTTCTAAAGCATTGTGCTCTTTATTTTGTCATTACACTAAGTAACTGAGGAGAGCATCTATTCACCAATTGACTTGTAGATTATATCTTCATATTCTGCTCTCTGCTTTCCTGGTTTCACTCGTTCTTCCTCTGCACCTCTTTCACCCCACTCCACTCTACCCCTCTTCCATTAGAATGAGCCTCTTTTGATCTCTGTGATACCAGTGCCAGTGTTTGGTTAGAATTTAACTGAAGGCCTTGCCTCTGCATCAAAGCTCATATGTAGTGCAGTGAGAAAGGGAGACTGAGGGAGTTTCTCTGTCGTCTGGTTGTGTTTGGTTTCATTTTTTTCTATGTATGCATGCATTTTCCTACCTATTTCACGGTGTACTGTGTGCTGCTCTTCCTTTTCAGAACAGCACATTGCCTCTGCAGCTTATTGGAACTGGCATGGCATGATGCTCAGAGTTTGAAGTGCTTGTCATTTTGCATATGCGAATAAATCTGACTGCAAGCAGTGACTTTGTCATGAATCATGCATACGCCTTTGGAAAGGCTGTGGTTTGAGTTGTGAGGAAATTAATTCATGCTTGGGGGTGGAGAAAAGATACATCTGGGTGTGAATTGGCTTTGGCTGGAATGGGAGATGACAGAATTCATGCCTGGCTCCCCCGCAATCCACGGAGAATAGTAAGGTCTACCCAACCAAGTCCTTTGGGTAATGGTTAAGTCCCTTTAGGCACTGAACACCTGCCAGACTTTGAACGTGTGTGTGTGTGTGTGTGTGTGTGTGTGTGTGTGTGTGTGTGTGTGTGTGTGTGTGTGTGTGTGTGTGTGTGCGCTGTTTTGCTTTATGGGAAAAGCTCCATGCTGAATGGAAAAGCTGAAATCTCTAGTATTTAGTGGATCTTTGAGCAAAAATACTTTTTAATGAAAATATTGGAAGGGTAAGAAAATTATGCATTTCAGTATCACAGCATTATGTTTTGTAAAACATTCCCCAAAACAGATTTTTTCAAATGTAACAGTTTATATGCTAAAATTTGTGGTGGACAATGGTTCATTTTGTCTTGTGTTTAAACCACCAACCATGTTGCCTGGAAATGATTTTAATGTCATTTCTATTTCAGTATCCTTTCATGTGTATTCCATATGTGTTTGCATTTAGTATCTTCTTAAAAGCATTTAAATCATGCATTTAATATCTTCTTAAAATACCTCTCCATAGATATATAAAGGTCTTATAAATATTTGTTTCTATAATATGACAGACACCCTAAATAACATTAAAAAAATTGCACTATATTGCTTTGCCTTCACTTTTGCAATATGTTGAAATTTAATTAATCTTAACCTCTGTATAATGATACATATCATATCACCAAAAAAGAACTTGAAAAGGGGAATCGCTAACAGTGAATGCACATTAACTGGGTTGTTCAAACATGGATATCTGCATCACATGATAATGTGATCACAGTTCTTTTGTATCTGTACCTGTGATTATAGTCACTCCCTTAATAAATCAGTATTTTTATTATTGTTTAATTATCACGCTACCTGCTTCTCTTGCTGCTCTCATCTACTCATACACAGCTTCAGGAACCCCATTTCCCAGAATCCCTAGTGCGTCTTAGAGCCCATGTGACGTGTCCACCCAGCTGTTCTCATTCAGACTTTGATTTACAGGACTACTTATGCCAAACCTGAAGAGCTATTTTTTGCTTGGTATTGTCATGCTCAGCATGCTGTAACACAGCTCTCTGTCTTCCATCTTTTGAAGGTATTGTATATGTTTG
The DNA here is from genome assembly GCA_036984385.1 of Crenuchus spilurus. Taxonomy (NCBI): domain Eukaryota; kingdom Metazoa; phylum Chordata; class Actinopteri; order Characiformes; family Crenuchidae; genus Crenuchus; species Crenuchus spilurus. The sequence continues at coordinate 39,461 of BRDA01012560.1, read as the reverse complement.
CTTTGTTAGCCTGGTTTAGGGCTGCCACAAATGATTATTTTTATAGTCGACTAATCACCGATTATTTTTTAAGAGTAGTCGACTAATTGGATCATACTTTGATTGAATATAAAACATACAGCTTAACGCACTAGAATGCAGCTGCTATTATATAACCATTAGATTTCGGCTGTATGCTAACTAAAAATAAAAACAATTAAGACCATAGTTCATTAAACCTTTAATGAAATATGCAGCTTGTTGCAACAAACAATTATTTAACTGTTTAGCATAAAGTGTAAACGTAGCACTGAAACGTAACTTTAGAAAACATTAGCATTGCTATTTAAACACATGACTGTTATAACGTTACAGAAAACACATGAATGTGTGCTAAGGCTAATGGATCAAATCGTCATCGCTAATGTTAACTTTTACAGCTATCAATATGAGTAAGCAGCAAGTTAACTCTCTGTTTACGCTAATTTTAGCAGCTAACTAGCAATTTAACTTACCAAGATGACGGTCCCTCTTCATCATTGTCACAATCAGCCACAACATGCTTCCTTTTCAGGTGCTCGTGCATCGCAGTTGTGCTGCCGTGTAAGGCAAGTTCTGCCTTGCAGATATTGCATTGCACACGTTTCTCTTTCATTTTCTTAAAATGATCCCACTCTTTTGCGCTCCGTTGCCGGGTAGCCATGATAGCAGAGCCTGTCTGTATAATGTCCTGTGACGTCATCCACGGCCTACCCCGGTTACCACTACTGCGCATGTGCGTCAAGGACAGAAACGCAGACTCAGCAGTGGAAGGTGAGAAAAATGCAGCAGTTTGGAGAGAAAAAGAAAAATCAAAAAATGACACATTGACTATTAAATTAGTCGTCGACTATTTTAATTAGGGTGACCAGACGTCCTCTTTTACCTGGACATGTCCTCTTTTTGAGACTTAAAAAACGTGTCCGGGTGGAATTTCACGAACGTCCAGGATTTTGTTGTACTTGAGAAGCGTTTCGTTCACAAACTAGTCTCGCTTTCCCCCTATTCCATTTGGTTCGCTTTAGTGATGGGTCAGTCGCGAACAATCCAACTCTAAGAGCCGGCTCTTTGAAGTGAAGGACGGGAGCCGGCTCCTGAGAGTCAGCCGATTCCTTTTTTTTTCTTGCTGCACGTGATTGGTCAAGATTTGTGGCAGCGTCTGTGTGTGTACAGCAAGAGCACAGCGGGGAGGGGTGTGGTTACAGACACAGGTAGTGACAGCACAGTTAGCACAGAACAAGAGGGAGAGTCTCCTGCGAGAGAACTTTAGACATACTACACGCTGAACAGGTGAGGAAAATGAGTGACAGTGAACGATGTATAGTTTGGACACATTTTAACGTGATAGACAGTTCAATGGCAAAGTGTATACTTTGCAACGTGAAAATGATGGTGTAGTTACAAATTTACAAATAATATACACATTTAGAGATTGGACCTATTTGTTTACTTGAGATGGGCCTTTATTTTTGTATTTCATAATTTATTTTTGTATAAATAATACATATTGGATACAATGTATGTTTTACACTAGTAATTAATTTTACACAATTTTAAAATATAATAAATAATAAAATTACATTTAAAATAATAATAAAATAATAATACTAAAATAATCAATTGATTTAAGCAACCAAATCTAAGGAGCCACTTGGGAGCCGAAAGAGCCGGCTCTTAGCCGAGCCAAAAGAACCGTCTCCCTTGACAGAGCCGGAATTCCCATCACTAGTTCACTTGAGTGAGATGTTACACTATATTAAATGGAGACCCAGCTGAAATACAAGCTGGTTTCTCTTTAGGCTTCCACAAGCTCATCGATTGGCTCTGCTGTTTCTTGCTAACGTGATTGGCCGTCGCTTCTGTCACTCCATCAAATGGAGTCTGGACTGCAATTTGGCTGGCAGTCTGACGTGTTGAGTGTTTGTTGTGTTGATGTGTCATGTCAGCTAGACATATTTTAATATCAGCGGTTTCATAATAAAATTTATTATTATTTAAAATTGAGTGTGTGTTTGTGTGCGTGTGTCTACCAGCCTGTGGTAAGCCATCTATTTACATGCCTCCAAGTGTAACTGTTATCAAAATAATTCAGAATTTCTTTTTTTCTTTTCAGAATTGCTTATTTTTACTAAAAAATGAGGTATAATTCTGTGTAAATAAGATCTATTGACCATACAGTCTAAATATATGTGTAACATTGGTGATAATGAGCTGAAGTGAAGTTGACTGAAAAGGATTAGGTGATAATTTTATGCTACATGCTTTTAAGTTTATTATTTATAAATATTATTTATAAATATGTAATGTATTTATATTTTATTAATGATTAATATAATTGTTTTTATTTTATTATTCATAATGTTTAATAGTTATTAGTATATTATTAATAGTAACTAGTAATTATTAATAAAGTACACATCATAATTTGTCAATATTTGTGTATGTATGTATGCCCAGATATGGTTGGCACTCTGTCCTGGGTGATCCCCCTAGTGCTCGATGCAGTCCTCCAGGTGGATGGTCGCTTCCGGTTGAGAGTACGCTGTGCTCGATTGGCTGCCGCTTCTCACCGGTGTGTGTGTGGTTGAGTGTGTGTAAATGGAGTGTGTTGATTGTAAAGCGTCCTTGGGTTTGAGAAAGACGCTATATAAGTGTAACGTTCATTCATTCATTCAATATTTATTAATAATTTTGTGTTCAAGCACCCAAAAAATTTATTTGAACATGTAATACATCATACCCCCTTGCCCCCTGTTAAGGTGTCCTCTTTTTCATCACCTCAGATCTGGTCACCCTATTTTAATAGTCGACATAATCGTGACTAGTCGACTAATCATGGCAGCCCTAGCCTGGTTAGCATCCTAAACCTGTT
>BRDA01012560.1:0-36471 GCA_036984385.1 Crenuchus spilurus | reverse complement strand
CCTCAGATCTGGTCACCCTATTTTAATAGTCGACATAATCGTGACTAGTCGACTAATCATGGCAGCCCTAGCCTGGTTAGCATCCTAAACCTGTTGAGCTCCCTTAGACTGTTTGGCTTCCTTAGCCTATAGCTTCCTTAGCCTATGTAGCTTATCCTGTTTAGCTTTCATAGCCTGTTTCTCTTGAGGCCTTGATAGCCTTCTACCTATCCTGTGTCTATTTACCTTGTGTAGCTTGAGACCTAATTGCCCACCATTTAGCCTGGCTCTACTGAGCTTATTTCTCTGTTGTCTGTTTCTGTTCTTTTGGTTATGTTCTCCTGTTTGTTTATACTTGTGTTTGGTTTATTATTAAATTAAGCTTTTCTTACACCTGTGTTCATCTTCCCTGAATCGTTACTATGTGTTACAGTAATAAACTTATCTCATCTTTCTTATGGAGTTTAGTTTATCTCCACACAATGCTGTCTGGGGTAGCGGATGGAGTGGAAGTTGTTCCATCCAGACCAAGTAGATTTTTACATGACTCTTCAAAAGCTTTAAAAATGTTAGTTTGTGACTTTTGGTTTATTTTAAAGACTAAATATGGCTAGTAGTAGCAGCCAGAAATCTTTATTTTCCAATGTGAGAGGACATCTGCTTAGAAAAACACAGAGATTTGCTTATGGGCAGGACTAAAATTACCAGATGAGCTCTAAGTTTAAAAAAAAAAAAAAAAAAAAAAAAAAAAATAGTAGGTAATTCAGCCTGTAATTTTCTAAGAGGACATTGGGGGGACACTGTAACATGGCTCATCCGTACATAAATAAAATCAGAGGACCTCATGTGAAAGACAAAATTACCTCAGGACCCCATGCAAATTTAATTTAATCTGAATAAGGTTTAATAATGCACATGTACATTCTGTGTATTCCATAGTCATATTTCTCTTGAGAATAGTGTTTAATTAGCTTGTTTTATTAGAGTTATAGGCTATAGAATGCTCTTAAAATGTTATTATAAATTCTTTCCCTACAGACAAACAGGTTATTAAAATTAGAATTATTTCCTGGTATTTCCTAACTAGTCCTAACCTAAATAATCATTCCAAAGTAACTGCTATGTGATGCCATTTGTTCAATTTATTTTTAGATTATTGTGTCATTTTTGTTCTTTATAATGCTTCTTCATTTCATATGAAAACATCAGAAGAGACTTATCCGCCTTTTAAATTAAGAACTATTTATGTGCAGATGCTGGGCATCATTTTTGTCTGTATATTTTATAAGTCACTCTCTTCACATGTTCATTATCAAGGTATATGCAGTCATATCAGAATATTACAGCCACCTACCTAATGGTGGGAATAAACAACCTTAGTGAGACATCATGGCATTCCACTGTATTAGGTGACAGAATGTATCCTGATGCACTTGTCCCTACTCCATCTGCATCAGATCACTGAGGTACCACTTGACAGAGTCGTTGTTCCTCTCTGGATTCAGTGGCCCATAGGGCGCCACTGTTATATCATTGGGAGTTGGGCACTCAATGTACAAGTAGTCATTTCTTGATGCACCTTCACTACTGCAGCACTAGAACATTACACAAAGTTAGAGATTTATGACACCCATCACTTGGTATCCTATTATCATAACCTTTTAGACATTAGTCAAATCACATCCTTTGCCCTTGATGATCATTTTGCACTCTGCTACAACTGACTGGTGTGCTCCCTTATGTATGCATGCAGCAAACCCTGTCATTTAGCATCTGAGATATCCCAGGCTGAGTTCCTTCCAAAATCCATGGTGGAGCCAGTAAAAATGAAAAAAGTGATGTAGTTATGTCTAGTTATGTAACGCAACAGTGATGTTGTATCAACTAAATGATAATGAACAGCCAAGCTTTTGAATTAATTAGGCCATGCAACTGTCCATTAATAAATGTCAGTTTAACACTCTCTAAATAAAGACAATTTCTTTATAATGTCTGGTCACCTGGTGGTGTTGCACAAAGCAAAAGTTCTAAATCAGCTACATATCTTAACCTTAGTACTGAAGAAATGTCCTGCTGTCACCTGTTGCCTGGCTAAACTGATACATTATGATGAAAAAGTTCATTGTTGTTCATAATTTAATTAAAAATGTAAACTGTCATATTCATTACACATACAGTGACATTTCAAGCCTTTTTGTTTTACAGTTGATCAGTATGGGTGGTAGACAAGAGATGAAAGTACCAGAAAGAATTGGGACAGTATGGAAAATGCAAATAAAAATGCATGTTTTTTGCATTTACTTTGGCTTTTATTTAATTGCAAACAGTATGAACCCAAGTTATTTCATGTTTTGTCTTGTCAACTTTTTTTCATTTGTTAATATGTTAATAAATCCTGCATTTTAGGCCTGTAACACATTTAAAAAATTTGGGGCAAGGCCAATTTAGAGCTAGTGAAAAATTTTAAAAAATAAATAAATAAAACAAAAGTATTTCAAACAGGTGATGTCAGCAAATGATTGTAATCATGATTTGCTACAAAAACAGTATCCATGAAAGTCTGAGTCTTTGAAGAGCAAATGCATGAGAAATTGAATGAAAACTACTAAAAACAATGTTCCTCAAAATGGGATTGGAAGGATTTACATATTTCACCCTCTGCAGTGCATAACATCATTATTATCTGCAGGATTTATAGGTCTAAGCAAGCCTAAGCTGAACACCCATGATCTCTGACCTCCAGATGACACTGCTTTAAGAACCATCATTTCTCAATAGCTGATATAAACACATGGGCAAGGGATTACTTGGGAAAACTTTAGTCAAGCACTACAGTGTGGATTTACATTCACAAATTTCACTTACAGCTTTACTGTGCAAAGAAAGTGTCGACTTCTCTGGGTTCAGAAGCATCTGAGCTGTATCATTACACAATGTGGAAATATTGTTAGACAATCAGTAATGGAAACAGATGTCAAAAAGTCTCCTCAACATGTCTAAAAAGCAGGATTGTGTCAATGCACTTGGCAAATGAAATGTACACTTCTGAAAAATTGCATTAAGATTTTAGGGCAAGATATGCTACCTTGAAGGTGACATCTTTTACAGGGACATTTGTGCATTATTCAAGAAAACAATGCAAAATCTCATGCTGCACATTACAACAGCATTACTGCAGAAAAAGAGAGTATGGGTGCTGAAGTGGCCTGTGTGCTATCCTGACCTGTCCCTAACAGAGAATATTTGGAAAAATATGAAACAAAAAATTACGAACAACCCTGTGCTGTTGCACAACTTTAGACGTATTTGCAGGAAGAATGAGACAAAAAAAATAACTGAAACACTTCATTGCTTGTTATCCTTTGTACCAAATCATTTTGCAAGTGTTGTGAGAAGGAATAGCAACATCACAAAGTGGTAAAGTTTTATTGTCCCAACATTTTTAGAATGTGCTGCAAGCCTTAAATGCATGAATGTATGTATAATTAACAAAGGAAATTAAGTTGACCTGACAAATCAAATTAAAGAAGAACTGCATTTTTTTATTGACATTTTCAATACTGTTCATACATTTTCTGATTTGATGTCACTTTTACGTGCAATGAATATAAAATATATGACAATTTACCTCTGTGAATTAAATGGACATAAATGTCACAGCATTATAAAATTCTAAGATTTACTAGCATTTATATTTAACATTTATGTAATTGTGTGCCCTGCGTTATATTCACAAGTGGTATTGCAGCAAAAACCTAATGTCAACAAACAATTTTTAACAGTGTTATTTACTCATAATAAAAAGTTAATTAAGCTATACACATCTATAATGATACGGAAGAACAATCTTTGGATAATAATACAGTAAATCAATCAAGCAATCAATCAGTCAGTCCTTCAATCAGTTTTTGTCCCAAGAATTTGGTAAAGTACAATAAAAAACAAACAAACAAACAAACAAAAAAATACAGTTCCACTGCTTCCATGATGTGACATGACAAAAACACATAGAAATGGATCAGGCACCAAAATATTGGAAGTATTCCATTGCACAAGCAAGGAGGTGGGACACAATACATTTTCTCTTAGTTGCAGAGTAAGTCTTGGCATGAGACCACACTGGAGAGTATTCAGCATGGCAGGATTCTCAGCTTAGCCAAGTAACTTAACAACAAAGTCAAACCTGTCCAATGGGAAAAGACCAGCAGGACATTAGTGGTGGACATTTCTCAGTGTTGGGCTTAAACTATTTGGCTAACTTAGACATCCTACTCATGGAATAGGATCCTGGAGTGTTTTTATTCCTCAACAATAATCAAGCAATAAATATATTGTTTCAAACATGAATAAATCAATGAACTGACCTTGCCCACTTAACTACTGGCTGACTTTGCTTCAGCTTACAGTTCTCCAAACAGCCATCACAGTTGGGGGCGCATAATGAGTTTTTAACATGTGCAGTGGTACGTTTTAGCCAGTGTGGTCTTTAGGAGCATATAGGCATATTTCAAAAATTAAACTAGGAAGATATTCCACATAGCAGGATTTCTAAGTTACCCAGGTAGCTTAACCCCAATACTGAGAAGTCCAATGTCCTGCTGCTCTTTTCCCATTTAAAAGGTTTAACGTTTGGCTTAAAATTACCTGGCTAAACTGACAAATACTGCTTTGTTGAATACCCCAAGTATCACCATTTCTTATTCCAAATGAAGAAAGTGAAATTATGCTACATATACTACTGCATCTTCAAAAATTAGAATACCATTAAAGAGTTTATGTTCATCATTTATATTTTGCTGTCATATTTTTATATTAAGTGACATTTCAGTCCTTTTTTGTTTTAATGTCAATACTTCTACTTAAACACAAAAATTTAATATTCTAATAATTTAAGATTATGAACTATTAGCCACACTGATCAACTGTAAAACACAAAAAGGCCTGAAATATGTTACTTTACATGTACCGGTAATGAATATAAAATGTGAAAACCTGTACTTTTTCACAATATTAAATTTTTTATTTGGCTCTGTATATATGATGGGATTGGTTATCACTACAGAAGGAGTTTTAAAATTGTTGAAAATGTTTTAAAGCAGAATCTGATGTCAGTCATTGATCTTGATTGCTCAGTTTACCTACTAGAGAAGACTATACTCTGACAGACTCTCCAGAGTATAATCTCCCATTATGTTTAACTCGCCAATATTAATATTTTCAAGCAAGCTTTATCTAAAAGCAGGTATATACTGTAGAATTATGGATTATTACAAAACAGTTGTTGGCTATTTTTATTTTGATCAAATTTATGAGGAGGCTCAGGCTCTGTGGCCTCCTCTGACTGACTGCCACAGGGTGGAATTAACCTTACTGTTATTATTCCACAATGTCTACAAGTTTATCTGTTGCACATGCACCTTACACCAGTACCTCATTATGGTGTTTGTCATCCAACGTGTGTTTAATTATGTCTAATGTTGTTTACAATCCATTTGTTTGCTATAGAGCTCAATTGTTGTTTTTTCTAAATTTGCAAAAAAAAAATCTCATTAATTTTGCCACTGTTCTGTCGCAATCGCTATGGAGATAATGATGGCTCAGGGCTCAAGGCATTTGTAATTAAACAAAGAGCCTCCTCCAACACAAAGGCACTGATGTGTAGATACACTTTAGTATCAGTTTTCAGTTTAGTGTTTATTTAGCCTTCACAGGGCAGCCTCTCGGCCTGTGTAATTTTGAGGTGAATTGAAATTAAAATGTAGTGAAATTGTTTTGCTCCTCAGAACTTGTCATTATTGAAGTTGGCTTATCACAGAGAAGTGGTATAAATGCTGAGGTAGCAACCTGTGTAGGTTTTGCTCTGCTACCAGGTTCTGAAAATTGAACGTTAGCAGAGCAGACGACCTGTCGTCCTCTTGCAGTGGAGGAAGCGTGTTTGTAGTCAGGAGGCATTTCTGTCTGAATGTCACTGCTTCTGCAGTTACTACCGACTCATATAAAATCAATAGTGAGAGAAGCAGAGAGTTGGTGAGCATATCAATCTCATAAATAAGAGATCATAGGAGTGAGCATTCAACGAGGTGTGAGCAGTATGCAATAAGCCATGACCTTGAGCTTTGATTCGGGTCACAGGGATGATCATGCCAATAGCGGGTTGCATACTATATCAAGTAAAGCTTGCACTCAGGCTAAAAGACAGGGGGCTACATGATCTTGTTTAATCAAATAATTGACCTGTTCTTCTTGCATCCAGAAATGTGTTATTTTACAGCAACTGTTGCAGTAATGCAAGCAAAACATTTAAATTAATAAGAAATTCTATTTCACAAATTTTGGACAAATTCTGTGTAATTTGTTTGCATGCAAAGGGTCACACAGTTAGAACAGATAAAGTGTAGTGTTTTGTAATTAAGAAATTGTCATCAAAGAATGAAAGAAAATCAAAGAAAGTTTTTCCACAGCTGCTTAGCTTTGATTGTCATAGCATTTAAACTGGAAACCAGAGGCATAACAGTGCATTGTGGCATTGCTATGCAGAGATATATATATATCATGAAGAATGGGTGTTTTATTCAATTAAGCCATCTAATGCAGTTGAGCATCAAAGTTAGCAAACCAACAATAACGTCTAAATTCATGTCATAAATCACACCCTCCAGCCTCCAGCTCTAGTCCCATTACTATGTTATGCAGTTATATGGAAGCAGTTAATCACTTAACTTTTATGAAAATATAAATACATTGCAAATTAGTTAAATGTGCTACTGTATTTGTTTGTGTACATTTATTGACACATTTGTAAAGTCACTGTACCATAACATTCTATAAAGCTTATCCATTCTCACATAAGTTGAGAATAATGCATTTGAGAGCAGAATGTGGTCAATTTTAAATTGAAACTGTAAAACATTCAAACTAAGTGATGGTTTCTGCCCCTCAAAACCTTTGTGAGTTCAGAGGAAGCAAATGGCTCCAAACTTAGGCTTTTTTGTGGATGCTGCCATTTTTTCAAAAGTAAGTTTAAACAAACTCTAAATGTCAAATGTAAATGCAGTCATACCTGATAAGACACCCCAAAGTATTTCTGCCCAAACACTGGAGAATAGAACAAGCTCTTTTAGATTCTGACCAAGATTATGTACAGAGAATATTACCCAAATGCAATGTTACATAAGAGTCTCTAGAAGTCAGTAGGTGTGAGAGATGAAAAGTGCGGAATTGATGCTGACAACTTTGGCTTTTCTGGACGGGTTTGTGATAATACTGGTGTCAAAAGAAAAATGTTTTTCTACAGCAGTGTTGAGAGTAGGGTAATAATATTGTTAATGATAAACAAAGTGTAATTAGCAAGAACCCCAAGACAGAACATCCATACTTTCCACCCAATAATGCTTATGACCAGTTGATGACTGCTTTTTGCTAGAGCTTGATATAATGTTTCAGACCACACCCTCATATGGTTGAGATAATTAAGACGGTGAACAAACTCTGAGCAGGTAAACTATAATGCAGGTCAAACTCCATTGTGAAGAAGTAAGACACAAGATTGAGGACCTGGCAGAAGATGAGGTGGTGGGGTGTGGAAAATGTGAAATGGAAAGTACAGTGGTAACCCTACTTACGAGTTTAATCCGTGCAAGAGCCGAGCTCGTTAGCTGGTTTACTCGTTAGCTGGATGCATTTTCCCCATAAGAATTACATGTAAAACTGATTAATCCATGTCAGCCAGCCAATATACAGAATATTTTAATATGCTAAATAATGTGTTTATATGGGTTTTTAAAAAAATAAACGAGACGACGACGACGACGCTCCTGTAGGCTGGCCGCTAAGGAGGACAGGAGGACGGGCGTACGTGTATGGCATGGTTACACTTATCATATGAAATGTAAAAGTTAAATGTATCTAACTTTCTTGTTCACTACCTTTTGCTACCTTAGCATCGCTTTCATTAGCACTTTCACTTTCGGTCAAAGGTATTGACTGACCTCTTCTTCTACGGTAGCATCTAGGGGATGCTATGACCGCAGCGCCCCTAGCAGTTGGCATACTTGAACAAATTTACACTACTCGTTACTTGGAATTTTACTCATTACCTGGAACAACAATATTCAGAGATCTCGACTCGTTACCTGGAATACTCGTTAGTAGGGATGCTCGTAAGTAGGGTTACCACTGTAGTGAGTGAATATAAGTTGGAAAGTAGATAGGAGAGAAAATTACTTTTCAGAGGATTCTACTAATTTCTGTATAATTAAATAATTTAAATGTGCATTTTGTAATATTTTTCAGTTGATATGTAAACAACTGTTTACATCTTCAACAGTCTATGTAGAAATAATAAAAAATGTGTGAAATTCCTCAAGTAATGTTTGTCTCTCTTTCAGCCCTTTTCACAGAAGTTCCTCATGACATCATTACTCAGAGTGGTCAGGATGTGGAGATGGCCTGCTCTTTCAGGGGGGCTCACTCTTCCTCAGTCTCCTTGGAGATCCAGTGGTGGTATCTTCGGCAACACAGGGAATGGTCCGAGAAACCTGCCTGGACAAACAACAATCAGGTGTGTCTCAGGTTTGAAAAGGAGTAGCTGTGACTTGGTAGACATCACTTAATTCATTATAAATGAATGATAATGAAAAACATTATATTTAATGTTACTTAAATTAATGTATTAAATATATTTTTCTCATTTACAAATCACTACAGATAGAAATGATTTCCTAAATGATTCACTGAAACTGAAATGCAATACAAGTCTTGTTTGCTGTCATTTGTTTAACATAATATCCCCAGTTGTCTATGTAATACACTGCAAAATGAAACCTCTACCTGTTCTGTCAGAAAATAATAATCTGAGACAGCTGGCAGGGGATCCACTTTGTAATTACTGATGAATGCATGCAATCCAGTAGACTTAATGAATCCCCCTTAACATCCTAACAGCAATCAGCTAGTGTCTTGCTGAGCCACCACAAAGTAAATAACATCAGTATGCTAAAATATCTGTCTACATTTTATTTGTTTATTCCTTGTTTCTGTTCTTTCTATAGATTGTTCCTGCTGAGGAGATGACGAGGGACGCCACTAAAATAAGCGTGAGTTCTGAATGTCACATCACTGTTTAGGGTTGTATACTATAGCAGGTTGTCATCTGTCATGTCGACAGTTCTCCCTTATCTGATAAGCCTGTGCTCCAGCCTCGGATAAAAAAAAAATTGTCATCCTAACTCATTGTAGAATTTCCATCTTAGTAGGATATAAAAACAAAAAAAAACTATTTCACACTCATATCTTTCTTTCATGGTTCCTGAGCACAAGCATTATTTCTAAAGCCCAGTTCACAATCATTCAATGTGAAGAGATGAGACAGTTTTAGAATAATTTAAAAGACAGTTTGATCTGGTTTTAAAACAGTGAATACAATCAACTGAAGCTGAGCCTAGTATGTTAAAGACCCCAGTTTTGGAAATATTACATCATTTTTTCCAAAAGACTACCATTTACCATTTAGAAGAAAAGGTAAAATGTTGATAAAGGAACAAGAGGAGCTCCACCTTTTGTTTTTGTGGTAATGGTGTGATCATCTGGCATAAAGTCTAAGCCTGGTGTGCCAACTATTCTGGATGTGTCTAAACACAACAGGGCTTAAAACAACTAAATACCAGATAGAGTATGGCTGAAATTGAACAATAAGTACACTGGAAATCCTCATCAAAACCTAATCATGTTTTCTTAAAAATATATATATATTATTTTTTAAGTAATACCTCCCTTGCAAGACAAAAAGACTTGAGCACAAGGCAAAATTAATTATAAAGATCAAGCAGCTCGCACTGGTACTGTAACTGTAAGCTCTTCTTAAATAGAGCTTTACACAGGTTGTGCTGGTTGTCAGTGATGGCTTAGACTGCTCTCTTCCTCCCTCTAAAGGCAGGGGTAGTCATTGCAGACAGGTTGAAGGCTCTCTGTGGCACAGTCAGAGGTGTTCATTACTATACTTAAGTAGAGATTTTGGTTATTTATACTTTACTGGAGTAATTATTTTCGGACGACTTTATACTTCTTCTTACTTACGTTTTCATGCAATTATCGGTACTTTCTACTCCTTACATTTTAAAAACAGCCTCGTTATTTCTACGTATTTCATTTTGGTTTGTCATCATTCAACAAACATCCTATCCAGATAAACTGTGCCATCCAGAAAGAGTGAATGTGACTGTGGTTGGATGATAAGTATAAACATATACCATTCTGATACCCTATTGGTAAGTGATCCATCACACCTGCACATCATTTGTCTCGTCACTCTCCAGTAAGCTCAGTACTACACATATATGGTCCGCTAATATATTTGAAATGACTCAAATGTTTTCATTTTTAAGGAGTATATATGCAGCTGAAACAGTTAGCCAGTACATCTCAAAAAATGTCAACATTACCATTTTAATATAATATTATAGTCATTACGGCTTTTAGAAAAAATGTATTTTGGGGGTGGGGTAGTGCACCTGCCCTTGTGGCACAGCCTAAATTTTGGCATTTGTTTTCCTTACATTACTTTTACTTTTATACTTTAAGTAGTTTTGAAATCAGTACTTTGGTACTTTTACTTGAGTAAAAAGCGCAAGTTGATACTTCAACTTCTATAAAAGTCTTTTTAAACCCTAGTATCTATACTTCTACCTGAGTAATGAATGTCAATACTTTTGGCACCTTTGGTTACAGTGAGGCTGAATTTGCTGGTCCTTTACATTTGCATTGTATACACACTCTTGATAATTATTTAATGTTTGTTGACAGGGTGCATGGTTTTAAAATACTGGTGTAGAACATATATATCTGGAGGTTGTCCATCTATTGAAAGGTTACTCATAAAACACTTTGTGGAAACTTATGTTTAAAATTGTACAGTATAAACACATCAACCAACCAAGGAAAGTCAGAGGGTATAATATGGGAAACGTTGACTGTGCCAGTGATGACTCTGACAAACTTTTCAGTAGCCAACAGGAATGATGGAAAACAAATCAAATTATGCTTTATGGAGTGATGAAAATGTCATGAACAAACACCATTTCAGTCAATATGCCTGATTTCAGTGATTGCATTTTTTATTCAGTGTTTACAAATAGTGTTGTCAAATGATATACCAGTCAGCTACAACACTAATATCACTCACAGATGAAACAAGAAACATTGATTATCTTGTAAAAGTGATGCATGTTAAGGTCTGGGATATATTAGGTGGTTCGTAGACACTTGATTCTCATAGACAGTGTTCTATGCTGGAAAAAAATCAGACCTGAGCCACTTGACAAGGGTCAAGGTTGGAGCACCTCTGAACAGGCAAGCCTTGAGGCATTCTCCCAATCAGTAGTGGTCAGTACTTTCCAACAGAGGTCTCCTAATTGTCCAGATCTTAATCTGATCAAGCCTTTTGCAGGATGTGCTGGAACAGCAAGTCCTACTTGTGTCGCAACTTATAGAATCTGCTACTGAACTCTGATAAAGCAACAGATCCCATAGGACATCTTGTCGAGTCCATGATTTAATTGGTTGGAGTTTTGGTGATATGCGGAGGACAGAGAGTATATTAGCCATATTTTCAAAGTGGTTTTAAAGTTATGGGTGATCACTGTATGTCAAAATAAATATTGGTTATAGATTATAGATTAGTGATATAGTGGAAATGGCAGCTACTTCAGCAAAGCAAATTTAGCATTCTGCATGTGCATATATTAGTAGCTTTTGTTGCTAGAGTTTACAGAATTTAGCCTAATGGAAAAACTGTAGCACACAATTCAATATTAATTTTGTATGTGTATGTATGGTAAAAAAATGTTTGACTTCCATAAAATCAAACTCCCACCCAGTTATGTTAATCCTCATATAAGCAATTATTACCATTTATTCATACATCATATCAAAAAGTACAGAAACCAAAAACAAACCATTGTCATGAGCATTGACCCCAAATATCAACTTATTTTGATAAAAAATGACTACTTTTCCACAGTAGTAGCATCAAGTGGAAGGGAAATAGGAGGATTTTATTTACTTTTTTTCATTTTTAATCAACTTACATTATACATTGATATGCATATAATAGCTTGACTTGATTCTTAATTTGAACTGAACCTATCCAACAGTGGTATAAAGACTTATAAAGGTATAAGGTATAAAGTCTTTTTATAGTCAAGTTTACATACATGCTAGCACGCTCAAAATATCAATGTATGAATGTTATTTGAATGTGTATGAATGTGTATCACTCATGTTTGTTTTGATACCGAAAAAGCTGCCATCACACGTGTGGACACGAACTTAAGGTGCGAGCTCTTGGAATTATGTAAACATTTATATGTCCAACTCTATCTCCAACAGTCTGGGTAATTTAAAATATTTCAGGGCTTTAGTCAATCAGACTAAAATTAAAACATCAGTGTGTATGTAAACATAGTCAGTGTTGACATTCAACCTAGTAAATTGAGTATGTTGAAGTAGATTTTAGAAAATATTTTATAAAGCAAACTACTGACAATGAGCATATTGTCTTTCTTGGTTTATCTAAAGGTAGTTAAAGTGGCTGGCAGCAACATCTCTCACAGGCTACGTCTGTCCAGTGTTAAACCTGCAGATGAAGGAACTTATGAATGTAGAGTTATTGACTTCAGCGACAACCATGCCCAGCACCACAGGGTCCGAGCCTACCTGCAAGTACAGCCGCAGGACCACATGCAGGACCAGCAACCTCACAGCGAGGAGCAGAATCACCATGAAGGAAGCCACCACATGCAGAAAGAGTACAGTCAGGTAAAGCAGAGAGATGAGCAGAATAAAGGAGATCAAGAGCTTCATCATGGAGACCATAAGCTTCATCAGAAGGAGCATCACAAAAGTCACCAAAGTGTTCCAGCTAATGAAGGAAAGAAACAGGATTCATCTTCTTCTCTACATCATGGAGAACATCCCCAAAAAGACCAGCATCTGCATGAGGAGGAGCATCATCAAATCCAAGAGGGGGTTCATCACCATCACATGAACAAACACACAAAAGCAAGCAAGATTCAAGCAAAAAGCCACCAATCAGACGTCAAAAGTCACAAAGGACATACTACAGAGAATCCTCATGACTGTTCCACCGATGACTGTGTGCTTTAGAGCAGTGGGAATAGAGCATGGAGAAAGTAGAAAATAAGAGACTTTTTGTGAATAAGCAGAAAAATCAGAATGAGGAAGGAAAGGAGAAGAGAAAAAGGGAGAAAGGGAGTGAAATGAGTGCATGAGAAAACAGCTCCATAAGAATGTTCTTTAACCTTAAGGAGAAGTGGACAAACTTGAGCAATGTGTTGAGCTTGAGCAACTACATGTTACTATGCGATATCTCCATTTATTTACCCTGCCATGCTTTAGCTCCTCAGTGCATATTCTATTCTATTATGTTGGTCTAGGCAAAAGCTGGACAAGTGAGCATATTTTTGCTGTACCTCTTTGCTTCCTCTGAAACCTCTGAATGCTCTTTTTGTGTGTATGTGTGTCTGTTTGTGTGGGGTATGTATGTATGTGTGTGTGTCTGTGTCTACAATGTACAGTCCATTTTTGGATAACAATTCTTTGTTTTTAAATACAACCAAATTTCCAAACCAGCTTTTGCATAAAGGTTCACCAAAAGGAACTGCAGCATAGCAGTGTTATGATGTTTTCTGCTTTCATATTGTAGTTAAATATATATATACTATGCTGTGTCTCTCTTAAGTTTACTCTGTTCTGCTTTGATGTTTTGTATCAAAGTTAAAATACAAATTTCTGTCTGTACATTTCTAAATACCTTCTAATGTGTTCGTGTGGAAGGAGAAATTACTCCTCTGCTATATTAAATGAGTGACGTAAACTTACAATGACGTTTTGTTTTTAATCCTTTTCAAATGTTCATTACACCACTGAGTGAGAGAGCAGGTCTGCCAATTTGCTTGACTTCTGTTACTGAACCTGGTGCACCAGTGCCTCCTTCAGTAAAACTGGAAAAATGCATTCCTTCCAAAATACTACCATTGACATCACCCAATTAAACCTTATAGGATTATGCATCTTATGTTTATTTTCTCATTAAGAGTCTTGAATACAGACCTAACCATAAATGCAGTAAAAGAGTCATTGCCATCTGATGCAGCATCCATTTTGCTATCTACTTTCAAAAGTATGGCATTTAGTTTTATACATTCATAGGTTTTAAACATTCAAACTCTGGCTTGTGCTTGTGACTGTGTTAATTTGCTTGTTAGCATGCTAAGTGCACACAAGTAGCAACAACAATGTGCAACACACAAACCATTACTGTCACAGGACCAGTGCATGCCAGGGGGTGGAGTCAAGCGCCCTCTGGGACGTGGTCCCATCTGAAGAGAATATATCAAGTGTAGAGGGGGAAGCAGCTAACTGAACTAAATAAAGTATAATAACAACCCCAAATAACTCAAACAAAGCCATAATGCCATGGACAGGGATGAACAAGTGCAGCAGAGATGCATCATCACCCAATGGAAGCCTCTGGAGACCCATTACCACTCACGGGGTGCTGTAGGGGATTCAGCCTCCCTGCTGGAATCTGACCTTGGCATGAAAGGCTACCGCAGACCACTCTTTGCTGCAGACAGGGAGGAGGGGCCGTCAAACCACACCACACCAATAAAAGTAGACTGTTGTCCAAGCGGTTTTCAGGTTTACTGGCAGAGCTCCGCTTGGTCCAAAAAATTCCCTAAATCCCCACAAAAATAATAACAAAGCTCTAACATACATGGTTGAAAAGGAGGCCTGGGACTGAGAAATGAAGATTTAGTGGGATAGAAGTCAGAGTGAGCTAACCCCTATGAAACACCCGTCTGCAGACCACAAAACTGAAGTGGCAGTCTGATGAGTGGAATGACTGAATAACAACCAATCGCTACATCATAAGAGTAGGCCCCTGTAAGGCTCTAATCGACGTACCGCAGGGGCAGTCACTTGCTGGTCCAACAGCCCCTTACGTTTACACTATTAGAAGTTCAATTACATCATGAAATCTGGTTACTTTGCAAGGTCAAAGGTATTTAAAGATCTGGACTGTTGCTGTCCTCTTTTCAGATGAAAGTAAATTTTGCATTTCATCAAGTCAAGATTCTAGAGTCTGGAGTCCACTGTGTTTTATCAAAAATAATTAATTGTATGTACATGTCCATATGTAAAAACATTGATATATAAAAAAATGACCCTTTTTTAAAAAAAAAAAAAAAACATAAATCACTGTTGATAAGGTACTACGCCTCAAAAACAGGCTATTTCATATAAACTGTTTCTGTGTCACTAAAATCTGAATATATGATTATATGTTGATATGATAAATTATAAATATATGGATATAGTTTAACTCTACTTGGTCATATGGAAGTATTTCAACCTAAGCTTTAAATGACACAGTAAAATGAATTAAATCAGACAAGAGATAATTAATACGTATGTGTTAAAGACCCACCAACAAGAATAGCTTTGTTATTTCTAAGTGAAAAACAAAGTTAGAAATGATCAAGCAAAAACTAAACACACATAAAAATTGTTAATGAACTTCATGTAAAAATGCAAAGAAAAAGGTAGGATATGGGCTCTTGTAGTTCACTTGAAATGCTCACTTACTTTTAACTGCCAGTAGAGGTCAGTTTGTTCCATATCCTTGACTTACTCTGTTCAGCTCTTTCAACAGTGTTCACTATGCTGACACTAAAACCAAATACAAGTAAATTAGTAGGTATGGCAGGCATGGATAAATAATTAATGATACTTAATAATTGAAACATTGAATATTCAGAGTGGTTTGGTGTGAAATGGTGCATTGCAGAGAGATTTAGATTTGACTGCAATGGTAGGGATGTGAGCCACGGGTTTCAATGTCTACCAAATACAGTCATTTTATTTACTGTGCAAAGTGACCAGTCAAGCTATACAGTTTTTTATGTGTAACCTATTGCTCATGACAGCTGTAGTATATATATAGAAGGAGATAGTACTAATTATGTAAAACAAACTCTCAAGTCTATGGATATCTCTGGATAAAGAGGGTAAAACATGCGGTGCTTGGATTGTTGGATTTGTACATTGAATTTGTTTTTATTATTTGGCTTAATGGAGAGTATTATTTCTGCACAAGGGAACATCTACAATTTCACCAGCTTAATCTTTGACCTTTGGGCTGTTCCATGTGTTGGTGTTCCCTTGAGGTGGAAGCTGCAGGAATCAGCAAAACACTGAAAGACAATGGTGGGATGGGCCCACATTATAGTCAAGCTGGTTTTGGCTCCGGCATCAAGGGCAATAGTTCAGAAGTGTCTATTGAAACTGTGGTCCTGAACAAAGCCAGATGGCCATGATAAGCACAAAAAGGTCAATGCTCAATGCAGCTGAAAAAATGAAAACTTGATGAGACTTGCAAGCTCACCCACAAGTATGTAGACCTGAAACTGCGACTGTTTTTCAGAAAAGCCTGTTCCAGAAGCTCTGCAGGTCTTCTGTTATGTATAAAAATAAATCGTGATTTGTAGTTTAATATATGGGGGAAAAAGTAGCTGGAGATGTATTTATTTTATATATAAACTGGTCCAAAACAGTCACAACATTAATAACACACAGAGGAAGCAAATAACATTAATAACCTTATATCAGTGGTGTATGTGAATGTCTGGGATGTATTAAATGATAAGAATTCACTTCTCATAGATGACTTGGTTTCAGATTTGGAGGTGCTGATTCTCATCCCAGCCACTTCACACTCTGCTGCAAACTTGTCCAGTGAGAGTTGAAGGTCCTGGTTTGATGAAGCCAACAGGACCACATCATCTGCAGAAAGCAGATATGGAATCTTGAGACTTCCAACGTGGACACCTTCTGCCACTTGGCTACACCGAGAAATTCTGTCCATAAAGATTATGAACAGAATTGGTGACAAAGGGCAGACTAGAAACCAGTCTAACTTACTTCTGGCAAGGCAGACCAAGCTCCTGCTTCATTTGTATAGGGATTTGATAGCCCTTAGCAAAGAGGCCAGTAGCCCGTACTCCCGAAGCTCCCCAGAGGATACCCAGAGGGACATGGTCAAATGCCTTCTCCAAATCCACAAAACACATGTGGATTGGTTGAGAAATCTCCCATGCACCCTCTAGCATCCTAGCAAGGATAAATAGCTGGTCCAGTGTTCCACGACTAGGACGGAACCCACATTGCTCCTCTTAAATCTGAGATTCAAACATCAGTCGGACTCTCTAATTGTGCTCAGCAGTGATGTCCAAGTTCTCCAGATCTACAGGATGTTCTGGATCAGCAGGTCAAGGGCTCCATCTTGCAGCTTACAGGACTTATAAGATCTGCTGTTAATGTATTGTTGCCAAACACCACAAAACAGAGGTATTGTAGAATCCATAATTTGATGTGATGGAGATGTTTGCATATGCAAGACTATATACAGTATTAGCCATATTAGCACGTTAGTTTTAATGTTATGGCTGATCTGTGTATTTCAAATGCATGTCAAAATATATTCCAAACACTGAAACACATTTAACAAAAATGTGTAAATTTTCATCCATTTTCTAAAATGTTTGATAAATATGTTGTACATATATATGGGCTTAAATGCCAGTTTTACATATAGCATTTAAAATATATTTAACATTACTTAAATAAGCACTTTTTATATTTAAATTTGATGTTTTTTAAAACATCAAACATCTTCACTTAAATTATCTCAACCTCCACATCATAGTTAAAGGACAAATGACAGGTTTCTCACCTCACCCTAAGGCACAGTACAACAATGGAACGTTTTGCCAGCCCACAAGCGAAATGGTATGAAAGCATGAACAGACCTGTCTCATAATATTTTGTCCATTAGAAATGGAAGTTGCATCAACTGATGAGGCAATGTATTATTTCAGTGATTCACTGTATGTACAAGGTGTGTCTGTGAGGCGATGTTTGAAATAAATAGCCACAGAAATGCTTTTTTTTAATGTCTGTGTGTACACAGCTTTTTTATGTATTTTTTTCAACAGGCTGGAACGTATGCCCTTATAATGCCCTCGTACCTTTTCCTCCCTATCTGAAAAGCAAACAAACGCACCCTAATGTTCAGTGGGCTTGGATGTAAGAAATTCTGCTTTGAAAATCACTCTTTGATACATTTCATCTGTATTCATGTCTTCAGCAATGAATACTGTATATCAGAAAATGTGCTCCAAAGGGCTCAGGAGACTATGTACATATATTTGTGCATATCTCATCTGATGTCAGGAGGCTCTGACAGCTTGTGCTCTGACACTTCTTTAGGGCTTAGATGTCTGGAGAACAGCTCATGTCTGCTTCCTCTTAGAACAATGAATAAAAGGTGGAGGCCTGAAGTTGTTGTACTGGGAACTTGTTTTTTCAAGCCAACAAATAGTTCTGAATTTAAATGAATTAAATACAATTCTGGAGACCGTTTGCCCAGTCCGATCTTCAGACCTGAATCCCACTGAAAACCCCAGGAATGGGATTAAAAATGGACAGTCACATATTTATTATTATATACACACACATTCATACATTATATACAGTATATACAGGGGTTTGACAATGAAACTGAAACACCTGTCATTTTAGTGTGGGAGGTTTCATGGTTAAATTGGACCAGTCTGGTGGCCAATCTTCATTAATTGCACATTGCACCAGTAAGAGCAGAGTCTGATGGTTCAGTTAGCAGGGTAAGAGCACAGTTTTGCTCAAAATATTACAATGCACAATGCACCAATACACACAGCAAGACTGGTTTGATGAACATGAAAGTGAAGTTCTCCCATGGCCTGCACAGTCACCAGATCTAAATATTATTGAGCCACTTTGGGGTGTTTTGGAGGAGCAAGTCAGGAAACGGTTTTCTCCACCAGCATCACGTAGTGACCTGGCCACTATCCTGCAAGAAGAATGGCTTAAAATCCCTCTGACCACTGTGCAGGACTTGTATATGTCATTCCCAAGACGAATTGACGCTGTATTGGCCACAAAAGGAGGCCGTACACCATACTAATAAATTATTGTGGTCTAAAACCAGGTGATTCAGTTTCATTGTCCAACCCCTGTATACACACACACATACACCCAAATACATCACATTGAAAACTGCTCCGTGTTGTTCATTTGAGGATGTTTTTACCTAATTTTAAAAACTAATAAGGACCAGATTTGTTATTAAGATCCAAGTCCTGATATGTAAAGCCATAGAATGTACAAGTATATGTATTTATTTTTCCTTATGACTATATATATTTGTTGTCAACAAAAATATATATAGAGAAATTGGATGAAGAAAGAACAAAGAACTCTTTCACCTCTCTGCTATAGAAGTTTTGAATATTCTGGACATTTGGAATTAGACACATAAAACTTGCAATAACAGAAATTTGCATATTTATCATCATTGTCAATGTGTGTACTGTAAGAACAGTGATCAGAAAAGACTTAAATTCTGTTAAATGATAAATATTTAAACATTTCAGTCTTTTTAGAACTATTTATGTAGAACTTAAGGGAGTTTCAAAAGTCCTTAGAAGTTCACATATAAAAAAAAACATTTTAATGTAACTCTCCATACAGTAAAATCAGGAAGAGTTTAGTGTTTGCTTTCTGTTTTGTTATATTAGTGATAAATACTTCACAAATGTTCACATTTCATGCAGTCACGTTCAAAGTGTATTGAATGTATTCTATTTAATAAGCACACTTATTGCAAACCAATATAGAAAACATTTATTTGTAACATTCATTCATTGCCTTCCAATATTTGATGGGACAGTGTATGTAGTAATAAAAATTGCAATGAATATAATCATCATCAAGTTTCAGTAATTCAGTATTCAGAAATGTACCTTCCAATTAGTTTTAGCATAAATTGTGTTGTGGAGATGGTCAAATAAATGCTTCTGTAACTATACTGAAAAAATAAATGACCAAAAATGCATGACACAGAAATGTCAAATTTGACTTTTCTCATTCTAGTTATATGAAAGGTAACATTTTAATTTTTTTAACATGCAACTCTATAATTTGGCACTGTATCATTTAGCTTGGCTGATCTAGACTGGTCAAGGGCTCTTATTTGCCAATGATTACATTCCTGAAGCCTTTAACATGACCCAGTCTGTCGCTGTCAAAATCCACCAACAGTTTGCGTAGGCCATAATGGGTGGGGGTGAAGTAGATTTTGACCTTGGCATCTTGTCCAGGCTCCACACTGGTTGAGATGCTGAGAAATATAAACATTTAGACATTAGTTTCATTCTGCAAGCACTGCCGCAACCTTTCTAATCACAGTTGTTTACAACATTAATGACCATTATTATAAAAGTGCAAGTGTTTGACGGTGTATATAGAGTTTACTGTGAGAAAACACAGTAATATCTATCATGGGCAAGGTCACTGGACATAATCCATTTGTAGCAAAAATGTTTGATTTGCCATTAGATCAGTGGATGAAAAACATATACTATATTCCTCTGTGCTCCAGCATATACACTTTTCCCTTTCTGTACTTTACCTTTGATGGAAAAGTCCTGACTCTCGTTGCATTTGGCAAGCAATTCTGGCCTGTATTTGCACACTATTTATCTTATCTTATACTTGCTGTGTAACTGTGTACGAATGGTAACATTTTTCTTGCCGCTCATTATTCAGCCTGTTGTCTCATTCATGTATTAAACTATCGAAAGGATTTTAATCATCCAGCGCTGAACCAGATCAGCAATAAATCAACACATCTGGGATTTCAGCACCAAGGCTGACGGTCCAGTGATTATTATTATTACTTCAGATAAGAATCTTGACAAATAAACATGGCCTAAAGGAAAAATGTGTTGGCTGCTGTTTCCTAGTTTAAAGGACGTTTGCATGCTTGTTTAATTTTACATTGCATTTTAATTAAAGTAATTATCTCAGGCTTGCTCATGGAGAAAAGGACAGTGCCATGTAACAGTCTCATTTAAAATCCCCTTGTGTCATTTTAACCATAGATCTACTGTATATAACCAAACATATCAAGATGTCCCTTCTCCTGAAATAACTGTTATGTTATTTATGACACAACACAATGCTGTGTAATCGCTACAGTAATCTCTATGATACATTGTAAGCAAGACCTAATTGAACATGTTCATATTATTGGGGTTGAAAGGAATCAAAGTACACAATCAGCATTCTAACGACCCAAAGCAGAGGTGGTTACTCCAGTAAAATAAAAACCCACTCACTATTAATACACTTAATTTTGTCAAAACGTTTGGATATATAGTCTCTCAAACCATAAAATAATTATACATAACTTTATTGTGGTGGGATATTGTAGACCTAGTTGAGCCCACAACATATAAGCTGGGGGAAAATATCATTTATACCACATTTAACAAGTTAATTTGTGTTCATAAATGAATTCAGAAAGTTAAACTGTCATATATTTTATATTCATTAAATGTAAAGTGACATATTTCAAGCCTTTTTTTGTTTTAATGTTGAATCTGTTTAAATAATACTTTACTCAAATGTATAATGAAATATTTTAATTTAAGATTCTGGATTTCTAATAAGCTAAGCTGATCAACAATAAAAAAAGATTGAAATGTCACTTTACATCTAAAAAATACAAAATGTAAAAGTTTGTCTTTTTTAATTAAATTATTAAAACAATATTCCACAAGATTCATTTTTTGATGTGACACTGTAGACAGTTTGTACCTTTTTACATTTTTATTAGATAATTTTTATATATTTTTTCAAAGCCAGTATCTTTAACATGAGCCAACAGCCTACAACAATGTTCAGGAACCCTTCTCTTGGAGATCTACCTTCCTATAGGTTTCACATCCAGACTAAATCTAACAAGCTTCATTCAGGTAATCTGTTAATTCAGGCTTCATTCATGTAATAAGTTCTGAATGCAATAATTAAATGGATCAGATGTGTAAAAAGGGTAAAGGGTATCACCAGGGTTGGTTGCCACTGGCCTACAAACTTTCCTAATGCTAAAATGCTAAATCACCTGATTATTCTAAAGGACAAATATATATAAAATGACTAAATATATTTTCATTTATTAAAATAGTTTTTCCATATTGTTTTTGGAAAAGTTGGGAGTGGGAGGGTCTATGGATTTTTTTTTTCATGACAAAGTTTGAGAACCCCCCCCCCCTAAACCCATTTCACCCAGTTACCTCTTCTTTAAACAACATACCTCTCCTTAATTGTCTTGCCCCCAGTAAGGTTGGCTCCTTCTATGCTGAAGCAGCAGGCCCCTAATGGTTCTGGCAGTGAGTTCTGCAAGGTGAGTTCTGCTGCCAGCTGACGGTTCACTTTTGGTTCTCCCAGAATCTGAGCAATGTAATACAGTCAAGTCAAGTCAAATGTATTTATATAACTTTTTACAACTGATGTTGTCAGCTTTACAGAGTTCCTGTAATAACATAAAAACAAAAACTCCACTAAGCACATGATGGGATAAAGACCTAATAACTGGGAAAATCAGCTTGTAGGTTAAATTAGCTTTACATTATGCTTTACTGTAATATTTGCATCATTGTTATATGATAAATGACCTTGTTCTTACCACACTGTGTCTATAGATTGATATCATTGACATGGCAACATTTTTGAGTTAATATGTCATGATTGTGTGTCTTTACCCTGATCTTGATCTCTGGGTCTTGGAGGACGATGGTGCGCATGGCCAGAACAGCATCTCTAGTGTTGTGGTCTATCAGCAGAGCTCCCAGGCGGATGAGATTGTCCTGAGTTATTGCATTGCAGTATTTGCTGTAGTTCAACCTCAGAGGCACAGTCCGCTCTACAATGCACACATTCACACATCAGTTACTTAACTTAATGGACATCCATCCATGCCTAATTGTTTAAAGTTCAAACATGGGGGAAAAACTCAACTCTACACAAGAAAAGAAAACAAATGATTCACAAGCTAAAAGAAATTCCCAGACATGCCAAGTCATTTTGGTCTCCATATTTAAGCTCCTCATTTTTTTGGTTTCCTTTTTTGTGTGCTATTCATTTATTTTCTTTTTGATGTGTAATTATACAATTTAAACATATTTCACAATTTCACCCACAAACATATCCTCACTAAACACATCCACACCCACCTCCTCCAGGCGGCAGCTCCACATTTAGCAGGTCTTTAAACCCACACTCCTGCCCAACAGATCCATCATATGCCATGGCACGGGAGGCAAAAACTAGACGACACTTCTTATCCACAGACGTGTTGTTGGTAACCACGGCAAAAACATCGAAATCACAGCCCTTAATCATCTCCAATGACACCTTGATGTTGACGTGCAGGCCAGTGTTGTCTGGTACTTTGAGAAGTTTGTTTTGGTGGTTTGCTTTCTTAAATGCCTCTCGTTCTTCATCAGAGCCTAGACCAGGGACAGCAACACGGTGGACTTATACTTGACTGTTATGTAAAGAAGCTGTTCTTATATAATTCATGAGTACACCTTACCTTCAGGGTATTTGTAAAGGTGTGTAATGTCTTCTCGCTGATCACTTCCAACACTCTTGGTACTGATCTTCTGGCCAACGTGACTGCTGCTGGTGACCTTACGTGTGTTTCCATCCTTATACTTCAGGAATGTCTCCACATCTGCATTTACCTCCGCAAATACAAATGGAGCATCATATTTAAATGTGAGCTCTCCCTCCTTTATCGCTCGCACAGGAACTGGCCCACAGCAAAACACCCCTATTTGAAGAGAAATGAAAAAGAGCAAGTGTATGTAACTACACATTATTTGTTTCAATAGACATTTATTTATTTTATTATTCAGTCTATTCACATAGTAGCCATTTATCTTATTGATCAATGTTAATATTTAATATACAATGTAGATCAATGTATTATAATCAAGATATCAAATATATTTTAAAAAATGTGTTATAAATATTAAGGTATATATTGTTAAACATTTTTATTCCAAACTTTCAATCATATATTAAGCATCAGCATCTGTATTAATAATTATGGAATATTGTTTAATATAATTTAAAAAATGAAATAAATGCATACCCTCGCTCTTCTCCTGTGGTGTGGGGTCACTGGCCTGCCAGCCATCAAAGTCTGCTTTCAGGTCAGGACGAGTCATCCAGCTCTCCACCCAGCAATGGTAGTTCCTACAGCAACAAAGACCAGTCATTCATGCACAACCATCTGCCAGTGATGTATACATTTTCTACTTCATTCACTTTAAAACCATACCTCTGTGCTCTCTACTGGTCCTGTTCAACCAGTGCAATGTAAAATGCTCCATCATATTAGCTTTAAAGTCATTTGTGTATTTTTAGGGATACAAATATTTTTTGTATCATATTTGTGATAACATCATATTTGTGGATGAAGTTCTGAATGTGTGTATTTTTTACTCAGTAGCCACTACTGTTCTTTTACAGTCAGTCGTAAATTGTAATCCACACTATTTTGGTGCTTGTCTTAATGGCCTCTTTAATGAGTGACCTGCACAAGGCAGATGTTTGGTGGAAATGTTTGTGCAAACCGGTAAAGATAAATAGGCTCTGTATTAAGTCTATGAAAGACTTCTTGGTGGCTCTCTAAAGACATTTCTACAAGTGAGTAGGCCTAACTATTAGTGGGAGTTTAAATATCTCAAACTTGTACCTAAATCCTCTCATTATGTATGACACAGAACAAACACAGAGGCGCTACATGCATTTAGACTAATAACAAGTGTTCCACTGACACAGTTATGCACTGTACAAGACAAATTGCTGCCAGAATATATGCCAAGTTTACAATCGACTCTAAGAAATGGCAGCCCATTGGGAGCAACGACTTTGTTTATGTAACAATGTTATTGTTGAGTGTATATTGTTGCGGGGGCAGCCATGGCCTAGTGGTAAGGATCTGGTCTTGTGACCGGAAGGTCGGTGGTTCGATTCCGATACAGGACATGACTGAAGTGCCCTTGAGCAAGGCACCATGGGAGCTGGTGGATAAGGGCTGTCCACTGCTTCGGGCACAAATTCTCACAGCCTAGGGTGTTCACTAGTGTGTGTGTGTTAAATGCGGAGGTCAAATTCCGTTGTGTGAAAAATCACATTGGCAAAAATTGGTGAATCTTAATCTTATATTACTTGGTCCTAGATTAATTGTGTGGAACCTGCAGAGCTCTAGTAAAGCTGTGAGGTGACTACATCCTGATGATAAAGTAACAGAGGTCAAGTAAACATCCATATTTGTAGATTTGCACGTTTGTAACTGAAGAAATGCTATTTCTCATACACACCTACTGTCCACTAATTGCCCTTCTAAATTCAGCATCACAATTATCCACAAATATAACATTATCTCTTATACTTCCTCACCCACAAGGAACTTCACTTGTATTATTGCTGTGGAGTCAAATATAACCGATTCCTGTGTGATTGTCCAAGAGCAGATATTAACTCGATGACCAATATCAGCTTTCTCTCACTGTGGTTTGCTCACATTTTAATTAATAAAGTCTAATTCTGTAAACCTTACAAGTCATTTTGTATCTCATAAGCTTAATCTTTTACTTACAATGATATGGGACTATTGAGGGAATTTCAAATGAAAGTTTTTTTATTTAATATGTGTTGGAAGATCTTGCTATTACTATTAATATTGTATGTTTTGGGAGTATATAAAAGATATTAAATGATATAAGAGCTTGAGTTTGATATCATTACTGTTCCTCTCACTATTTTCATGGCATATTAAAGTTATTATTAAAATATCTTCAGATGTAATAAAGCAGTTCCTACCAAATCATGTCTTTGCTGGTGTTCTGCAGCTGGCCCTTTTCATCGATATAGCGCTCGATCACCAGGTTACTGTTGGTGTCATGGGCTGAGAGATAGTTTGTCACTACTCTGCAGGGGATTCCCAAAGCTCGAGACACTAAGGACAGACATCACAAACCCATTACTCATTTATTCATGTGGACAAGTAAAACCCATTAACTGCTCTTTTAATGTATTACTCTACTCCTAGATGCCTTAATATTACAGGAACATTGTACAGTTTGCCAGCACATTATGCATTTTTTGATGTGCACTGGGAAAACTATAATTATGAATGAATAATAATAATAATAATAATAATAGCAACTGGATATTGGAATTTCAGCTACCACTAATAACCTATAGTACCATGCACTACTATTGTCCTATGGCAAAATGCTACTATGTTGGTTAACTTTGTATACAAAAGTTTGGACAACCTCGTTAAAGTATTCATGTTTTTATTTTTTAATGAAAGTTAACACATTCACAAAAGACCATATATTCAGTTTCATTTTTTCCAATGTGTTACTTTTAGCAAATAAACTGTGCACTACAGTGTGCAGAAAACAGCCATATTTAAAAATTACAAAAATCAACAAAACATGTTTTGACCTGAGCTGTCATAAAAGACTACATTTAAATGATCACAGTAGTCGTCATGTCTGATTAACTTTTAATAAAGCGTAATAAAGTAACACATTATCAGATATAGGTATTGGTTCTTACCACTGCAGGCAACAGCTGCAAAGACCCAGCACTGGCCAAAGCGGACAGGTAAACAGGAAGTGGTGTTCCATGTTTTCAGAATCTGTACACTCCCCCTCCATGCCATAGGACTGATTCCACCATCAAATGTGTCCCTCCAGCAGCCTTCCAATACACCATTATCTCTGTCATTGCTATTCACCTGTGAGTGTGGGTGTGAATGTGTATAAAAACATGTGGATTAGATGTTAAAAGGGCAAATAGTTTGATATTCAAAAATTATTTTTCATATCCTATGCTGAAATACAGTTCAATCTTGGCTTCTCACCATAGCACTGAGCACTCTGCAGACATATATAGGGTTTCTGCGGCCAGAACAGTCTTTTCCAGGGTTTCTCTTGTATTTAGGGTTTACGTCCAGGATTCTCAGACATGCATCCAAGATGCCTTCTTCAAACTGATGATCACAGCAAAATACAAAACAACCAAAGTTAACCAAAATGATGGTTTTGGATTTCTACGCCTAAATTTTTCTTACTTGAATAGTATGGTTCAAGAAAAAAAAAATACATTATGCAAATTCTTTAAAATGTAAAAGGGCTCTTCATATTTAAACATTCATGAAAATAGTTTGTCTTAGAAACATCCAACTAAAGATTCTTCTATGGCTTCACTCCAAAGAACCCTTCTGAACATTTTTAAGTGCCGCCCTCAATTTCACTACAACACTGTTTACTGAATTGCTGGTTTTAAGTATGTAAACATGGATTTTCCACATTAGCCCAAAACTCTAAATGCAGCATACACTTAACTCAGACCCAAGTACACTTGTTCTTAAGTGTACAACAGTTAAAACAAGAGTTGAGTTTTAAAAACAATGTGACACATACTATATACGATCTTAAGAACTCTGGTTGTAAAAGTTAATATAATCTAAAATATATGGTCCACTGAGCATGGTGAGGTGCATGCATGTGCATCATTTATATTTAATAGGAATTTTACTGTTGCTTCACACAGAGAAAATGTAACTAAATAATTATTTATTTCTCATTTATTAGTGTTGGCTCTCACAAGTACCACTCTCACTTGTACCATCCAGCTTTTTTCCACATTATTTCTGTCCATTCATCTTTGACTTACTTTTTATGTTAGCCCATTATCTTTTTAAGGAGGCAAAGGGAGTCTTGCTGGTGCAGCTCCATTTTTGGCTATGTGATTTTGAGTATGCGTAGGAGGTGATAGTTGATGCTTACATAAACTGTGTGTGTCTGTGTGTGTGTGCTTCTTCTCCCACCTGGCCAAAGAACCATGCTGAAGGAATTGGGTATTTGGCATCGCCCCTGTAGATGATGCCATCCTGAGCCAAAACATACTCTTCCAGCTTCTCCTCACTGTCCATGTACACCGCATCCCCTGTCCAGTAAATCATACAATGTCCTGCATGAACTCATCCTCCATGATGCTTGTGTGGGTGTATGAATGCTAGACGAACACTGTGTGCTATACATCATGACTTCATCAGATTAAAATGTTGACAGGCACTGAATGTATGTGTGCACTCTAAAGGTGGGTCATATGGCAAAACGGTTACATGATACTTGAAGGCATTTTCATGTTACACAATCAGAGTATTACGTTTTGCTAAGTTTTAGGAGGACATCTCCAAACACTACTATATTGCAATAAAGTAAATTTGTTTTAATAATTTAATTCAAAAAGGTAAACTATCATATTTCATATCCATTGCATGTAAAGTTACATGTTTATTTTTTATTTAATGTTTATACTGTTTGAACCATAATTGACTCAAACTATTTCTTTGGTATCTATTTTGGTCTCATTGATTATTTTTGTTTTACTGCTTAATAGATGGATTCACACTTTGAGTCTTGGTTCCCTTAGATGTTCCTTCCTTCCCTCTACTATGTGAAGCTGCTATGTGGCATAGCTTGTTCTGCACATCTCATCAAATTAGATAAGAATGGAGTCTCCAGTCTCTAAAGTGTTTGTAATTTTAGCTTGATATTTGTTTCCCTACAGTAGTATGCAGCTTCATAAATCAAATAAAATGGATTTACATTTTCTCAAACATTTTAATTATAATTTTTTAAATATTTATTGCATCTCACACATCTTGGAAAATTTTATACAAAATCCTGTTGTACCAATGCTGTGCTAAACTACTAGTGTCAGTTATCATGACGCAGCTCTGATTTGTTATATACACTTTTTATTTACATGCTCTTCATATGTTACTTTATATCCGTCTTGTTTGTGATTCACACATTTTCAAAGAGTGCTGATGATACTCATGCTGTATGCAGAAAAATGCCCTGTAACAATTTATAATAACAATGATGACATATCACTCAACCCTGCATTGCTTATGGGTGTATGTGTGTATATGGTTTATTTAGTGTGAAAAAAAACTTTGTGTGTCTGTTCAAATGCACTCACGTGGACACCAGGGGTTGAAGAGCAATATAAACTCAAACGGTGCCCAGCTGTTCAGAGTCAGAGTGTAGCGGCCAATGGGTGCATCAGGAGCTGAACAGATGGACAAAGAGACGATGTCCCCAGGAGGACTGGTTACTGCAGCGCTCCAACGTGTTTCATCAATAGCATCACTCAGACCAAAGACAGCTTGGGTACCATACTGCTCTTCAGGCTGTGGACCTTTGGAAAAATACAAAAACAAATATATAAATTTGATTTAAATGCAATATTATCAGAATCCATTGATGCTAAATAATAATACACTAATAAACAGAGAAAACATTTAAATAGTAAATATGAATAGGCAGCTTAGTGGTAAGGATTTTGCCTCTCAGTGCTGGGGTCTCTTTTGAGTACCCATCTGGGTGGAGTTTCCACGTTCTCCACATGTCTGCGAGTTGCCAGTTTCCTCCCACAGTTCAAAAACATAGAAGTCAGTTGATTTGTTTACTTGAAACTGCCCATATACCATGTTTGTTAGTGTTTGTGCCCATTGATAAATTGGCGCTCGGTCCTGGCTTTGGCTAAAATAGTAGAATTTTAATAAAATTCCAGCAGCAATATTTTAAGTGGTGCCCCCATCCACAAATGAGGCCCCATGTGCAGTACGTAGTCAGCATATGTGGAGCACCGGCCCTAGATAATAATATAAATAAATAGCAAAGATCACATAGGACTGTCAAGATTCCTTGTCCATTAAGAAGTAGTTAGTAATTCGTTTTTACATGATTAAGACTCTGTTACTGGTCTAAAACTCCTCTGTGTGAAAGTACACTGGTCAATGATTGTGAAATTTCACCTGGTAGTTTACTATTGACAGCTTTAAACTCATAAGTAGTAACATTTCTAGTCTTAACATCTTGAACTTCCTATCTTGCTTGAGAACTCCATGGTCGTTCCATCTCAAGAAGCGTCAGTGTCATCCTGTACAACCAGTTATTGTTTTCTACAAACATTGCAAACTTGACTTGGTCGAGGTTTCTTCTCTTCAATGTTCGACAGATCTGACCCTTTCTGATCCTCGCCTGCAAAGCAAAAAATTGAGAAACCCCTCCCGACCTAATGGCAATGGTCAAGTCTCAAGCTGTACCTTGAGCCCTTCAAGCTTCTAGTACAGATGGCCTTACCCATCATCCTTCACGACACGTGGAAGACTAGTACCAAGACTCTTCTCTATCCTAGCACCCAGGTGGTGGAAAAACAGCAGAGTCCCTCACAGTCTTCAAACGCAGACTGAAGACTCATATCTTTGTCGAGCACTTAAGCAAGCTTAATGCTCTTATATTGTGTATAATTGTGTATTTTTCTTTCTTTCTTTCTTTCTTTCTTTCTTTCTAGGTATTAGTAATGGTTTTGTTCTAACAGTGTCTGAGCTGAAGAGTAGTTTCAACTCTAAACTGTACTAGCTGAGAAACAAAGCAATTTTGTACTTCTCTCTGGATAAGAGCGTCTGCCAAATGCCACAAATGTAACAGGATATTCATCCTAAAATATTGCTAATATTGCTAATTGATAAAATTGCTAAATATACTAACCTTCTATGAAAAAATGACTTCATCATGCTTCGCTTATTGTATCTAAGTGTATCAAGCCTGTGGATATAGCCACTCTAATACAGTGGCTGCCAACTGTGATTATCTGCATCAAATGTATCTGGAGATCAATTCAATGTTCTCTTCAACTTCAGTCAAATGGGGCAATAACAATCAGCAGTAAATACTTAAACTCCTCTCTAATTACAATGGGCATGCTTTCACTTCTGGGAAATGTCTCTTAACACTCTCACATTGTTCTACGCTTTCTGTGAAGATAACACCAAGCCATGATAAGAATGACTGCAGAATGGCTGAATTTCTTCAGTATTCTTGTAATAGCAGTTTGAGTTGGAATGTTCTGTGGTTTTGATTCTTAATGGACACAGGCTCTTTAAAAGTGACGGGGCCTTAAGAATGTGTGGGAACTCAGGATCTGAGTCTGTATGTGACCTTGGCATCAAAATAAAGTTTTGTGGACACACACACAGGAATTCCATTATGCTGGAATTGGGAATATGTTCCAGGAAATTGCCCCATTTGACCTGTTGGCACGGGATGGGCTTTCCTAGACATACACAAATGAGTCAAAACATTATGTTATGCTTAATATGTTGCTGGTCCACCTCTTCTCAGCAAATCATCTCAAATCTGACAATACATGGACTATAAAAGATGTCTGAAGGTGTCCTGAGGTATCTGAAACCAATATATTAGCAGCAGATCCTTTAAGTCTGGTAAGTTGTAAAATAGCTTTTGTATCCCACAAATGATCGCATCACAAAATCATTATTTTACTAAGAGCATGGTCATGGCCATATTTTCATATTATGTTTCTACATAAGACAACATACTGATAATGTGGCCTTACTGATGGTTATCTTCCACTATTCGGTCTTTCCTAGAAAAAAAAACTGTGTTGTAACTGTTGAACACTCTATCATAGGTCTGGAATCAATGTTTGTACTGTGCATGATTTGGCTATTCTGATATCTGTTCTCTGATACCATTTGAGCAGTGTCAATATCAGAGAACATGCTCAGACTGACTCTTTTGACCTCTCAGCTTCAAGACCCTCCTTTAGTAATGAATACCATATGACTTTTCATTGATTCCCTGGACTGTTGTGCTTATGTCTATAAATAACTTTAGGTCCTCAGCCAACATGCTTAATTATCTTTCTACTTTGAGTTCTTAACAGCATACCAAAAGTGTCTGCAGCTACACAACTCACAGTCTAAAAAATCTCGAGAATTTTTTTTTATTTAATGCTCTAAAAACATAATTTTAAGGTAAAGCTATTGGTGAGGTAGGTATAAAACATATTGCTAAAACTTTTCTGTTGAAATGAACTAGAATTTGAATTCACAGACATCTAACAAGCCCATATCACTTTCATAACATTCTATTCACTATATAATGATATAAATTCTATACACATATAGAAAATAAGCATTAGAAACTGTTAATTAAAGCCATTTATTAAAAACTTACAGTATTAGCAGATTGCTTTCCTTATTTAAAGCATTTATCTTGAGACAAGCAAACTTATCTGCCATTTTTTATTTAAAAAAATAATTATTTTATATCTATGCCATTTTTATTCTGCAATTTCATTTTATAGTATACTTTTATTTATTATAGTTTATTCATTTACCAGTTATATTTTCATGTTTATTTTTAATCAAATGATTCTTATTATTTTATAGCCATGTAAATTTTTTATCTGTAATTTCATTTTACTGTTTTATTTATAAATTTTGCATTTTAGTGCCACGCCCCTGTTTATGCTAATAGGTTAGAAACGTTTAAGTGCTATTGTTGCTGTCAGACATTTTATGGACACCATAACCTCCTCTTTAGTAACAATGATTACCACTGCATTTATAAATAAAAACATCCACACAAATAGAATTCATAGGACCCCCGTCTGCATTTTTCTTATCTTCTGTCTCTGAATATTTCCCTTTTGTTCCTATGCCTTAATCATTCTGTAACCATATATTTCTAAAAGCCTTTTGAAGTTAGTCCACATAAGGTAATGTTTAGTACAGCAGCTCTTGTTAAATCTTTGTTAGGTTCTCTATCTAAACATCATATCTCTGCTTGACAAACAATGCAACTCTTCATAACAGTGCTAAAGTAACAAGATAACCACATACAAAATCAATCTGACAGCTTTAAGTGATATTAGCATTAGGTTTAAGTCAGATTTACCTGTCTCTGCAGTGATCTGGAGCTGATGGACTCCAGGCTCATAGGATCCAGTGCGGAGGTTGAGATTGATGGTGAAGGGCTGTCCTCTCCGCACAATTAGCCGGTCAGTCCCATTCAGCTCTGTGTGATGGTCTGTGTTATTAAATTCACATGCCAGGTCCCAGCTACCAATGTCTAGAGCTGACAAGTTAGAAAAGAAAAAAGAAAAAAAAATATGGTGAGTAAAATATCACCAACAGGGATGGTGATACAAACAGTCAAATCAACCATAAGCAATATTGTAAGGAAACACATTAAAGATGAAATTATGTGAAATACCACTTTGCACTTTGAATTCCTGATTTCTGTTTCATTTGAATCAACCTTCCCACAATGTGTATAAATGTGACAGTAAACATGTGACCCTGCCACGTCCCTGTCCATGCCCCCTGCCTCTCCCATCTGTCATGTATATGCCATGTGTGTTAGTATCCCATCACATCTCTTCCTCCACCTCCAGCAGGTCATGTCATCAAAGTTCATTGTATGCAGGGGTTTATAAGGAAAATAAAATTCCAGAATCCTCAAGGGCCCTCCCCCCACTTGGGGCCCTAGTAACTCAGTCCCACATTTCCCCCCACTATGACGCCCCTGATTGTATGCACCTGTGTTTCATCTGTTCACAGCCTTCTCTCATCTCATGTGTGTGGTTATGTGTGCTTTAAAAGACGTCTGAGTGTTTCAGCCCACATCCTTCATTCTATGTTGTCAGCATAGAATCTATTTATGTCAATTCTCATCAAGTCAAGTTTGTCTTTTGTATCACAGGCACATTCTGTTGTTTTGATCAGTTCTTCCTTTTGGGTTTTAATATTATTTATGCTATTGAATAGGACAGTATTCCATAATTTACCATCTGCATAAAATTAAGTACAGTTGATCATAACAGTGTTCACTACAATATATGCTCAACTTTTGAACAACTGACTTATAAGATTTAAATCATTTTAATCCAGGAAGATTTTATAACGTGAAGATTAATTTCCATAATAATCGTATCTGAACTGAATCACTCTAAATCACTGAGTATGATTGACTATTTAACCTAGTTTGTTGAATTGGTCTTTGATTCATCTCATGCATTTTGTTGTTTCTAATGAAGGGAGTCTCAGTGGAAAGAGCTGATAGAAATAGCTGCTTTAGCATGAGGAGGGGAGGTGTGTCAACTCTTTGCCCTCTCTGCTCTCGAGGGATTGACAGAGTCAGCAGGAGATTGAGTCATGGAAGATTTTCCACTCTTTTTTTTTCCTAATGGATGGATCACTGTAATCTTACTTTCCCAAAGAAAGGTGGAGCTTATCCCAAAGGAGGAAAGATCTTCATTCAAATGGAAGGGAAACACATTGACCACACATGACTAAAATTTTAATACATATTCTGTATTTACACATCCCTTTAGTCTAAGTTTACAAAACAATTTCATGCGATTTCATTACTTATTATCAGAAGGTTAACCTAGAAAACTGAATTGCAAGAAATTATGCACAATTTTGTTTATTTATATAAAGGTTGTTGTAGGTGTTGTTGCTGCTGTTGTTCTTACAGTTATTATCATTGTGGCTGTTACTGTTGTTTTGCTGATGTTATTGTTGCCGTTATTGTTGCTGTTGTTGTTATTTTGCTGTTGTTGCTGCTGTTATTGTTACTGTTGTTGTTGCAGCAGCTATTGCTGCTGTTGTGGTCATTGTTACTGTTTGTGTTGTTGTGGCAGCTATTGTTGTTTTGCTGTTACTGTTGTAGCTGCTTTTATTGTTGTAGTTGCTGTTGTTTTTATTGTTGCTATCATTGTTGCTGTTGCTGTAATTGTTGTTGCTGCTGCTCATTTTGTTATTGTTGCTGTTACTGTTGTTGCTGTTACTGTTGTTGTTTTGCTGTTATTGTTGTTGCTGCTGCTCTTTATGGTGTTGTTGCTGTTATTGTTTTTATTGTTGCTGTCGTTGTTGCTGTCATTGTTGCTGCTGCTCTTTTTGTTATTGTTGCTGTTACTGTTGTTGTTGCTGTTAATGTTATTGCTGCTGCTCTTTGTGGTGTTGTTGCTGTTACCGTTGTTGTTGCTGTTAATGTTGCTGTTGTTGCTGCTGTTATTGTTACTGTTGTTGTTGCAGCAGCTATTGCTGCTGTTGCGGTCATTGTTACTGTTTGTGTTGTTGTGGCAGCTATTGTTGTTTTGCTGTTACTGTTGTAGCTGCTTTTATTGTTGTAGTTGCTGTTGTTTTTATTGTTGCTATCATTGTTGCTGTTGCTGTAATTGTTGTTGCTGCTGCTCATTTTGTTATTGTTGCTGTTACTGTTGTTGCTGTTACTGTTGTTGTTTTGCTGTTATTGTTGTTGCTGCTGCTCTTTATGGTGTTGTTGCTGTTATTGTTTTTATTGTTGCTGTCCTTGTTGTTGCTGTCATTGTTGCTGCTGCTCTTTTTGTTATTGTTGCTGTTACTGTTGTTGTTGCTGTTAATGTTATTGCTGCTGCTCTTTGTGGTGTTGTTGCTGTTACCGTTGTTGTTGCTGTTAATGTTGCTGCTGTTGTTGGTGGCGACATTTTTAACTTCTCAACTTCTCAAAAGAATTAAGTCTAGGTCATGTCTTTTGACACATTTGTCTTGAAATGTCACATAGTTCTCAAATAGTTTTCATTTTCTTCGCAAAAGTTCTCATTTGGCCAATTTTATATACTTAGTTTTAAGTGCTTATCTCACTATGCTGTCAGATAATTGGTTTATAACATTTATTTGAATTAACCAAGTGAAATGTTTAGTTATAAGTTGAATACTCACATTACAGCTTTCTCAGGGTAGCATTTTTGCAAACCATAGAGCTGGTCATACAGCTGGGATTATTTATTCCTCAGCACAGGTTTCATCTGTGTTTCATTGTGAGATATAGGGTACTAAATAAGAATGTGTAAGAGATTACATAATTCATTATCACGTAGCTTGTGTCCAACAGGCCAACAGATGTGAGTTTAAGCTGCTCTATTTATGGGCCTTTGCTGTAAACTTCTAAAGGAAGTTGTTTGCACAAACACATGCCAGAGATAAGTAAGCCTATTAAAACCCAGGAGTGCATACTGCCCTTTAAACTTTAGGCTGTGAAAAAATAAAATCTGCCTATTACACTCAACAATAAACATGCTGATTTTTTTTTTTTTTGGTGCAGAAAAAAATAATGAATTTTGCTTTCCTAAAACGTTTCACTGGATGCTACTTTGAAGAACCAATTTGTAAACTTCTTTGAAGAACCCTTTTTAACATTTAAAGAGTGTCCTAAAAGTTCTATAAAACAGACAACCTAGAACCATGCACCCAAGCCAAAGCCTATAAGAGGGACCCCCTTCATTTTTGACTCTTTAAATTGCACTTTTAATAATTTAAAGGGTCCACATCAGGCCTGCAACACATTCCAAAAAAAATGCCATTTTTTCTCACAATACTTGAGACATTATGACACTGATGATACCAAGCAATGAAGTGTTTCAGGTGTTATTTTGTCCCATTCTTCCTGCAAACAATTTTTAACCCTTTAATATTCTGCTCAACTACAAACCGGATTCCAAAAAAGTTGGGACACTAAACAAATTGTGAATAAAAACTGAATGCAATGATGTGGAGGTGCCAACATCTAATAT